>CAUYSK010043864.1:0-11589 GCA_963575035.1 Avahi laniger | reverse complement strand
GACTTAGGGAGGGAGGTGGGGGCAAGGGCAACATATGTAACAGAAACATCTGTATCCCCATAATATGCTGAAATAAATTAAAAAAATTAAAAAAAAAAAAAAAAGATTGTGACAGGACATGAGATGAAAAGGAAGACTGTTAGCTAAGTGCCAATTTTATTAACAAATGAGCTGGAGCAAACTACTTTTTGCCAGATGTTATAAATGAGACAAAGAAAAATCTTGGTATATTCAAATGGTATGAGTCAATAAGTGTTCACTTTTATTGTGTAATAATATGTTTGTACTTATAACTGTACATTTACACATAAACATAATGTACATTAAAATTGAATTATAAGTGAATATTGAAGTTCTTAATATATATTGTAGACAACAGCAAATGTACCACGGTAATATTTTTATTAAATATATGTTTATAATTTTCACATTCTATAACTTAGTAGAGAATAATTCACCATAAAAATGTAAAAGCCTGTTTTCAATAATTTTCTAAATATTATTACTTGCTATGTTAATAGCCAATATTATCTTATTAGTTATAACATATTTATAATGCAGCTACATACTAACATACTAAAAGAAAATCCATCATTTACATTCTATTTTTGACAAAATGAAATAATTTATTTCTACGTGTAGTTACTTACTTTGCCTGAAATATACTTAATCAAATAATTGTAGTTTAAACTTGGAGAGAAATGAGCTCTTCTTTTTATGCTAATTCATTTTTTGTGGGATTTTTATTGTTCAAAAAGTAATGTACCTATCATTTATGTTTTTTTAAAATCTTTTTAATGAATGCAAATTTTTAATTTTTTTTATTTCAGCATATTATGGGGGTACAAATGTTTAGGTTATGTATATTGTCCTTGCCCCACCCAAGTCAGAGCTTCAAGCGTGTCCATCTCCAAGACGGTGCATAACGCACCCATTAAGTGTGTATATACCATCCCCTCCCCCCATCTGCCCACCACCCGATGAATGCTATTACTCTATGTGCACTTAAGTGTTGATCAGTTAATACCAATTTGATGGTGAGTACGTGTGGTGCTTGTTTTTCCATAATGAATGCAAATTAAAGACAATTTTTCGCTGTATCCGTATCTTTTCTCCTTGCATTCCTTTGTTTTCCTAAAATACACCTGAGTTCTTACTGAAAATCAGGCATTGCCTTGAAGACTCAATGTGTTGAAACTTTTAGATTTTTCTGGCTTAATCTTCCCTGAAATTATTTACAATAGATATATTTAGGAGATAGAATCTCATCATTTTCACACTTATCAGAATTCAACTATCAATTCTTAAGACAGAATGTGAATATAATGTTAAAAGAATATTTTGTTGTGGTACAGCATGATTCCATGTAACAAGTTACCCAACCAATGATTAATATTTTTGTATATATGAAATATTTTTAATTATTTCTCTCGTAACAACAGTTTAGACATGTTTATGATTTGGGGGACTAACCTTTTTTTTAAAGCACTCAGCTTAATGCTGAAGGGAAAAGTGCACTTTGGATGCATTGACACATGTATAAAGAACTTCAAGAAAAATTTCAGTCTTTTGAGGTAATTCTCATTTTATACAATTTTCAATTCATGTACTAAATTTGCAATTTAAGCATCAATGAGGAAATCTGTTATATTATTTCTCAGATTTTACAAGTTGGGAGCATAGGTATTAGAAAGATTATATAAATTGTACTAGGTATATACGCCTAGTGAATAGCAAAGTTGAAAGATAAATGTTTGCCTGCTTTTGATTTTCATTATCTTAAATATTAATAATAAATATTTTACCCACTTTACATGCCAAATACTCTACCAAGCACTATCCATGTTTATCACACCATTCATTACAAAACAACGTAAGAGGTCACTATTATTGTTAACCCATTTAGGGATGAAAAAGGAGGATAAAAAGCAACAGACTCAGCATCATATAGCCAGTTAGTGTACAGTAAGGATTTTCAATTCAGGAAGCCTAACTGTGAGTGCTTGCTCTTATTTATTATGCATTCTATGTCTTTCTACCTGTGCTATGTGATCTTTCCATTGCCTTTACAGCCCCTTATTATGTGCCAGTTTCTCAGAAACTGAGAATTTCCTATTTCTCTCTGTCTTCCCAAAGGCTCTGTGAACTGTGCAATTTCTTGGCAACTCCATCAAATCCATGTTTGATGAAACAGATGACTTCTTTTCTGTAGGCTAGTCCTAGTCTTGGAACATTTTTAAAGTAATACATTGTAAGTCACCAGGAGATTTGTACCAGCTCAGGGTTTTCTGCAGCTTGTTAACTCTGCAATCAAAACAATAGTAAACAATTTTCAGGTATTATTAAGCAGGGACCAAACCTCCAGGTGGTAGATACAGGCCAGGAGGGCAGTATGGGGTGGAGAAGCGGGGGTGGGGGTGGGGAGAAAGGGACTGCAGGAAAACGCAGCTAACAATCTCAAAGAACAGGAACCTGAGGTTTCGAGGCATACACACCTGTGAAACTATAGCTTTGTTGTAAGAACTCCTGTCAATCATGGATATCAATCACCTGGTAACATCACACACCTCCCATAAGCCCCCTCCCTGACCACGTCAATAAAAAGAAACCAACCACCTGGGAGTCCTCGTGTCTCCTCTTGTGGAGATTGATCTGTTCCTCTCTGGAATGTTCTCTCACTTTCTATACCTCTCTTCTTTTCTTCAATAAAAGCTGTTTGTGTGGAATTGCTTCCTGTCTGTGGTCACTCCATCACACCCGCCCTGCTTGTGAATCTTCCAGGTAAGGAGCCAAAGAACCAGGGCAACAGTCCGCCAAAAGGCTGGACCTGACAGGTATGACACCTGTGTTTTAGTTCTTTTACTCGGAAGATTCACCTTATTCCACCTCCCCTAAATTTGTATTCATTTTGGAGAAAGACAAGGGCACAGAGGCACCTGGTAACAACCAGATGCTCCATTTATTATTGCTTTTAGGTCAGGAATCACTGGCACTGCAGAAAGCCTGTCGTGTTGCCCTCATCTCACGTCAGGCAGGTTCAATGAGCAGATATCTCTATGTTCTTTAGTAGTAATATTACACTTATTAAAATTTTGATATATTTATCACAAGGAATTTCAGTGAATGAATACTCTATTTGTTTTGCAATTACATAAAAACATTTATATGGGGGAAGATAGTAACAGTCAAAATTTGTTAACTGCATTTGTTTGTATGAGAGAGGGGAATAAATAGTTTATCTTTCAAGTTCACCATGGAAAGTTTGCTAAGTATCTCATAGAAAACAAGATTATGATGCTTACTGAATTTCGATTTTCACAGCCACCATCAGATTTGGTCAGATGTGGGCAAATTATGTAAGCGAGTGAGCACATCAAATGGCCGATTTTGCTTAGAATTCTGGTACACTAATTTTTTTTTCTTTTTATTTGCATTTTCTGCTTAGCCTGGTACTATGTGAGGGCTGGATATTCTGCAGACTTTCCTTTTTTTTTTTTTTTTTTTTTTTAATGCACTAAAGGGAGCTAGCCTAAGGATAAATACTATCGTGGAAGAATGGAAAAACCTAGAGATTCATAAAATTACTTAAATCTGCTGCTTTATATAGTGACTGCCACATACTTTTCATAGCTAAAAGATTATTTTTTTATCTTTAGGCCATCAACAAACTCTTCCATATTCTTCACAGATATTCTTTTTTTACATTTATTCTCAGAAAAAAGCATTAGGGCTCTCTCTGAATTATTATGCCTACATAATATATGCTGTTAATCTTACTTTCATATTGGATTACATAAAAAGAATGATTCATAAAGAATGAATCATTGCATATAACTTTTTTCTACTTCACTAGGAGAGGTATAGGTCCCTTCTACTTACCAGTATTTAAATTAAATGGGGTGCTGAACTCTCTGCTGCCTGTCTTTCTGTCTGCCTCTGTCTCTGTCTCTGTTGGTCTCTCTGCCTCTTTTTCTGAATCTGTCTCTCAGTCACACCTCTCTCCCAAATTTGCCCTAATTGGGAAAATTCCATTGCAAGGGCCTTTCCTCATGCCCTAATATCCTGTCTGCTTTACCATTGCCTTTCTCCAGCCCACTTTTGCTATGTTTGGAAACATCAACTTCATCTCTGAAATTCAGACAGAAATTTAATTGTAATTCTCTCACAATGTTCCCTTCTTAACACTACCTCAACGGTATAAAAATTTAAATCTAATAATTGGCCATCATTTTTCTTGGCTCCCACTATGACACTTCCATATAGGTAATGCCAGAACGTGTGGCTTGGAGCTGAAATGAGGAAAATCAGTAGATTTATGTAGAGTTCTAAAAAATCTGCACCACCATTAATTCTTCCAATATCATATGCCACATTCTCATTCCTTTTGAGGAAGCTATGCCTTGACACTCTTACCTTAAAGTTCAATGTATAGTCCAATTATACCCACATATTTAGCATAAGTATAGAGCAGTAGAGGATAAGCCAGGCTAAAATGTTGAGGAATTTAAGATCTTACGCTGTGTTAGAACTGTAACAAGAACTGAACAACAGGTGAATATGAAAATGAATTCAAACATCCATCAGAGTAGAGAAACTAGCTGTGTCTAATTTGGTAGAGTGTTGCAGAAGAGTACCTCCTCACGTCAAATAATTAAAAAAGAATGTCCATATGAAGCACGTGCAGAAGCAGCTCAGAAGTATGCAGGTCTCAGGTCCAGAAGCAATGCCCAGATGCTTGAAAGAGACACATAGAAAATTACTGCTATACATGAGATAATACAGTCTGAAAAATTATAGCCTGGAGAATTTTCTCTAGTCATTTTCAATGTTTAATGAGTCCTTAAAAAGATGTAAAGACTCAAAGTATTCATTAAGTGTCCAGAATGATTTTCTTACAAGTATTATTCCACAAATACATAATACATATATTACTCTATCGCATTTGCTAGAAACCCCCACTCCAACTGGCTAAAAGAATAAAGGGAAGCTACTTGCTCATACAACTGAAAAGCTCAGAAGTAGAGAAGGTTACAAACTAGGTTTTATTCAACTGTTCAGGAATATTGCCAATTTTCCCATTTCATTATATCTTTCCTTTCTTACGCTTTGCTTTTGAATTTAATTAGAGCTATATGCTCCCTCACGACTATCCATAAAGTGGGGAGATTCTCTTTCATTAAAAATTTAATGGATAGCTATTATCAAATGCTGAAAAATAAATGTTGAGAATGTGAACACTGTCCCATCCCATCTTTCACACTATTGATGGGAATGTAAATTGGTACAATGTCCCCCCCTTATCCTTGGGGATAAGTTCCAAGCCCCCTAGTGGATGGATGAAACCACAGATAATACCAAATCTTATACGTAAATAATATTTTTTCTCTATTATATATATATGACAAAGTTTAATTTATAAACTAGGCACTTTAAGAGATGAGCAGCAAAAACTAATAAAATAAATATACTATAGCAATATACTGTAACAAATCTTATGTGAATGTGATCTCTCTCTCTCAAAACATATTATTGTACTTAATATTTTCAGACCACAATTGACTGAAGGTAACCAAAACTACCAATGGCAAAACCATGAAAAAGGGAGGACTACTGTACATCATTATAGAAAACAATATGGATATTCCTTAAAAAAATTAAAATAGAACTACCATATGATCCAGCAATCTCAGTATTGTGCATATAGTCAAAAGAAATGAAATCAGTATGTCAAAAAGATATCTGCACTCCCATGTTCACTGCAAAATTATTCACAATTTCCAAAATACTGAATCAACTTAAGTGTCTATCATCAGATGAATGGATAAAGAAAATATGATATGTTTACACAAAAGAATACTAGCCAGCCTTAAAAAAGAATAAAATTCTATCACTTGCAACAGTATAGATGAACCTGGAGGACATTATGTTAAGTGAAACAAACTAGACACAGAAAGACAAATATCACATGATCTCACATATATGTGAAATCTAAAAAAATCAGATTCATCGATGCAGAGGGTACAATAGCAATTACCAGAGGCTGGGAGGCAGAAAGGGAGGAATTGAGGAGATGTTGGTAAAAGGATAAAAATTTTCAGATCGGAAGAATAAGTTCAAGAGTTCTACTGTACACTATGGTAACTATAGTTAATAACAATGTATTGTATTCTTGAAAATCACTAAGAGGGTAGATTTTAAGTGCTTCCACCACAAAAAAATGATAAATACAAGAGATAATTCCTTATGTGGATTATCTCAAATAAACCATTTCTCTCTATATGTGTGTATATATATATATATAATATATATATATCTTGAAACATGTTTTACATGATAAATATGTTACATTTTTTATTAATTAACACAATTAATGGAGAGATGAGTTTATTTTTCACACAGGTAACAAAGCACTTTTCAGTGTGGACAGAAGAATTCCGTGCACTGGAGATTTTAGATATGTTGTCCAGAGCTGAACCAATCACTATGGAAAATGGGATGAGATACAATATACTTATATATTATGTGTGTGTGTGTGTATAATTGTTTAATATTTTTTTTTATATGAAGGGGGAGTGAGGTTCAATTTTCTTTTCTTTTTTTGTTTTGTTTTTGAGACAGAGTCTTACTCTGTTGCCCCGGGTAGAATGTAGTGGCATCATTGCAGCTCACTTCAACCTCAAACTCCTGGGCTCAAGGGATCCTCCTGCCTCATCCTCCTGAGCAGTTGATACTACAGGTGCACACCAGGACACCCGGCTAATTATTCTATTTTTAGTAGAATTCCTGAGTTCAATCAATCCTTCCACCTTAGCCTCCCAGAGTGCTGGGATCACAGATATGAGCCACTGTGCCTAGCCACCTTATACTTTTTATAGGACAATCAGGGCCACCCTTTATACTGTGAGCAGTGTCATTCCTACCAATGGCTGCAGCTAATTGAGCAAGAAAGAAATGGATTTTCAGAAAGCAAAAATCCCCATCGAAGATGTATAAATAAAAGATTTTGGAATGCTATTCTAATTTAAAAAATAATTTTGAGGTATATTTACTAATAAGTCCAATTGATAATAAATATGTCTCTAGACATGTTAATGTAATTTTTGAGAGTTACTCTTAGTCTTTGTCCTTTATCATTTTATTCTTTGCCTTCTCAGAAAATACACATAGGTAGCATTTGGTTATTTGGTTGGAGTAATAAGATTGCTGAATAGCTGTAGAATTTTTGCTAAGCATGTCTATAAGTGCCATGTATTGATCTGGCTCAATGTCCTGGCTCAAATCCATTTTAATTTGCTTTTCCATTTTTATCTACCTATGAGGGGGCTACATTTCTGCCTAGTATGCTAGAAAATAAACTCATTGCTAATTATAGTGCTTGTATTTCTCCATATAACTAGCAAGGGCAGCACTGACATTGAATTTTATTACATAAAATAGTGTCCATATAGAAAATTAATACGATTGAATTGTTTTATACATGTGCCAAACACTTGTCATTTATCTCATCTCAGGGGAGGTTGAAATAGCTATATTATACCATTTATATCATAACAATTCAAGATGATCTTGGATAGCTATTTTATATCACAGCACATACAGTGTTCCATAGGCACATTCTGGTGCTGAGTTTGGGAGTGAGAAAATATAACATAGATATGGCACACAAATCTTTACCACTTAAATTGAAAAAATCTTAGCAGTAGATCAAGTCCAGAATTTTTTTCATTTCAAAGTTATTATTAAGCTATAAATAAAACCCAATATCCTTTAGTATGTTAACCACAGTTGAGAGTCACTAAAATTTTGAGATTCATCAAATTTTAAGAGTTGCCTCTGGATATTTCTATAATATATTGGACAACATATATTGGCATTTTAAGGTTATTGGAGAAAAAATTGAAACTCCTGCTGAATTTGATTTACACCAGGCTCATTATTACTTTAGCAATGTTCATATAAACTCCTAGAAACTGCAGTCAATGTAAAAATTTCCCAAGATAGAATATTAAGCAGTTAGTAGATTGTAACCAATGTCAAGAGAGAAAAATAAGACAGGGTTAATTTTAAGTTCTACCAGCAGTATAATAGTGGTTATCACTGGAAAAAAATTATAGCAGTCTATTTATTGAATATACTATATCAATTATTTTCAATAATATTATAAAATGCATGATATAATACTGAATTTAGAAAAAAATCTTATCTTTGAACATTACAGATTAGAATGTACAATGATAAAAATTATAAAACATAATTTATACTTATTTACTAATTAAGTCATTTGGCTTCTGTAAAATAAAAAAAGGATTTTTAAAATGGAATTAATTACAGAATAATTTCAATATGTTAATTAAAGGTAGGTGATTTTGATGGATGCAAACACTTTAACAGGAATTACAGTCATGTGCTACTTAGTTGGGCAGTGTATAAAAAGAACTGTTCTAATTTTTTTTTTCAGTTTTTTTTTTTTTTTTTTTTTGGTTGTTTAAGGGAAGACAGTAAAGGTGATCTAGGTTACTCCATCGTGGCTATCTTTCATTAGATTTACTCTGTACAATGTGTGTGAAGCTTACTCACAGTATCTGCCAACAAACTGCTAGACATACTGTAAGAACATATTATTAAAATGAAAATCTCACAACTCCTTAGCTAGTTTATTTTCATCCCTACCATACAAATAAAATATAACCAAATCAATCGTCTTTAGCCAACTCAAATCCAAAGGCAATATTAACTATTTTCTTCAAAATTACTAACTAGTAACAGAATTATTTTAATATAATAAATAAATGGGGCCAGTGGGCCTAGTTTCCAAGTGTGAGAAGTGAATCCTATAAGGCATTTTTTTTAATTTCAGTATATTATGGGGGTACAGATGTTTAGGTTACGTATGTTTCCCTTGCCCCCCTACCCCCCAAGTCCGAGTTTCAAATATGTTCATCCTTTGGGTGGTGCACATTGCACTCTTTGTGTGTGCATATACCCGTCCTCTCTCCCTCCTCCTCCCTCCCCCCCCCACCCAACATCCAATGGAAGGCATTTTCAAAGACTCTGGATGTGTTCTTGCTTCGGCACATATGTATGTATAAATACATGTATATGATCTATTTTTAACATCAACTTCCTGGGATTTTTTTGGATATTCTACAACAATGTACTTAAGCAGCATCATGTAGGTGCATACATTTTTGTCATATATTCCTAAAAGCAAATACCACAATTGTGCTAGAACATATAGAGTACGTATTTGTGAAAGTTTATTTGCAGGATAAATTTTTTAAGAGTTCAATTACTCATTGAATTGGGGGCATATATATTCCTCCAGTTAGAAAATCTACCAAAAAGTCATTCCAGGTTCTAATTCCATAAATGGTTATTTACAAACATCATTTTTTCTTATAAATTTTATTTTTTTTACAAATTAATAAAAGATTAGCACAACTTTGAAAAAATTTAAGATAATATCTCATATTTTGAAAGGGATTTGAAAGCTTGAGATTAAGTTGTGAAATGTATGGACTAAAATTAATGGAAAGCATTTGGCAAACATTCATTTTATCTAATTGTTTAACATTGAAAATTCTAAAAAAGTATATGTAATTATTTTTATTCCAACTGATTATTGGAAAACTATGCAACACTTTTTGAATTACAGTGTAATAAATTACAATATAATACTTATCAATGTGTAAATATTACTACTCTCTACTTTTTCATTTATTTAAAACAGATACTATAAATACATATTTCAATGGCAGGTTTTTTTCAAAGTAGCTCCTTGAAGAAGGCATACTAATATAGTAAAGATTCCGTGTATGTCTGGAAGATAGATTAGTTTTCCCTTTTCAGAAGGAGTCCTGGCTAACTCTACTGTTGAAGCCTCCAGTTTATTTAGGAAAGTGAAATCCAGAATGTTCTGTTTGATGTCATTAGTTGTGGATTTGAAGATATACGGACTTCTAGATCGCTTCAGAGCTGCGATATATAGACAACATGCATATTAGTTTCCAGGTACATGGTTTTCCTTCTGTATGATTAAATAAAACCACTGACAATTTCTTCTAGTATTTCTAAAATAATCTTACATTCACACCTTCAGTAACAAATATCGAACATATTGATTTGTAATGGTTGCTCTCCCTGTCTCTCTGTCTCTGTCTTTCTTTCTCTCTGTCACACACACATAAGAGAGAGAGAGAGAGAGAGAGTGAGAGCGAGTGTGAGAGAGAAGTAGAGAGACACAGAAACAGAGACAGAAGATCACTTTATTCTACTCTTTATTATTGTGTTGACTGGACAAGTATGGTCATTCTTTCCATATTAGAATTTTTATTATTAAGAACAAAAGTAACATATCTTTGAATCCTTCATAGCCAAGAAAAAAACACTTTATACCCAATTGTTTTGAATATACGTGTTCAATTAAAGTCTATAATGGGGCTCCTGGATGTTTGCCAAGTCCCGTTGCCATCACTTTCAGCCAAGGTTTGCTTTGAATTCCTGAGCACTCCTTGTTGTTTTCAAATGAGCAGGAAACACTGCACTGCAAACAGCATTACTATTCTAGAATCAAAATAAGCTTGTCTTTGTTTTGTATTAGGGTGATTTCAACTGCCAAAATTGGACCCTCCTTCAGATTGAGTTTAGCAGAATTCACCCATTATTCATAGATTTGTCTGATTATTTATTCCCAGATTAACAAATAATCTAGTCCCCATTGTTTGTGGTTATGCTAAACCATCATGCTTGTATATTAAAAAGAAGGAAATATTTATGTGGATACTACTTTTATTAACACTCAATATTATGGTCTATGTTTCATACAAATAAAGGTCTATTGGATCCTCATTCTAGTTATATTCTAATAGTAGCCTAAACATGCCTGCATTTGATATCTAGATGAGACTGTATAATGAATTTTGTCCAGTAACTTTAACATACAGATATTTATATACCTAGGACACTGTGTTCAAGGTGGCAGCAAAGTTTTTAAGTGTATAAGTTAAAAATAATTGCACATTTTCTCTTTTTACACTGATGAAAATGTGCAATTCAAGGAGTTATGACATGACTTGGAAAATGCAGAAAAATAAAACCATAATGTATGGGGCAACCCATCAATGATGCAGCTTGAAGTAGTGATAAGGAGAAAATGTATTTATTCTTGAGAGTGTTACAGAAAGCACTCACCCCTTACTTCCTGATGTTATTTCTATAAATAATGAACTTGAACACACAAGGTGGGGACTCTCACATTCTTCTGACTTATTATCAAACTCAAGCTGTGATGACTAACCCTTTTACTCCTCGGTAGCCTATAGAGGAAGTTCTCTGACTGATTCCAGATATAATTTTTTTTTTTCACAGTAAGAATGCTAGTAAAATAGTTAGGAAGAATATAATAAAATAAAATTTTTTTATCTTTGTCTCCCTTTAGGTATTTTCCAACTGTGTCAAGTTTCATCATCATTGCTGATAAGAATAAGAGCTACACCTCCCAGTTCTTAGCCACTAAGGGTTCAAGATATTAAATTGAGACCTAATAGAAGTTTTTGCTCAAATATCACCGTATCAATGAAACCTGGCCTG
>CAUYSK010043863.1:0-19533 GCA_963575035.1 Avahi laniger | reverse complement strand
GCACCCGGCCAACTTGGGAGATTTTGATTGGGATTACATTGAATCTATAGATCAAGTTGGGAAAAATTTACATATTGACAAATACTAAGTCTACCTATCTACAAACATGGAATATTTCTCCATTTATTTAGTTCTTCTTTCCTCAGCTTTTGTTTATCTGGGCAAGTATTAATTTCTCTTTTATTTTGGAAAGACCAAGGTGCTTTTTGCCCACTCTTGCTCCAGCAAGCTATGTGCATGCTGCTATAGGAACATGGACATAACTGCCAGCCCTGGGACTAGGGAACTGGGGAATGAGTAGTCACTGATATGCTAAGATCTAAAAATTGACCATAATTAACAATTGCAATTTACAGTCTAAACCCTTCATAGACTGAAGAGTTACAAAACAATCACGATAGACAGATTATGCCAGTGCAATTGCTATCTAAATGGGGATACACATTCCTAGTGCTTTTTACTCCACCATCTTCCCTCCAGCTACATCACCTGTTCATTTCTATAAGTTGATTTTATATTCTACAACCCTGCTGATCTGTCCTATTTATTGTAAAAGTTTTTGCTTTGATTATGTTTCTATTGGTCAACACAGAAAGCTCATGTTGTGTGCAAGAATGGGGATTTTATCCCTTTCCTTCCAATTTTTCTCTTCTTTATTGTCTATTATTATGCTGTCTCTAACCTCCAGGTTTTTTAAATTTCAGAATATTATTGGGGTACAAACATTTATAACTTCCAGTTTTACTTCCACAGTTGCTGTGCTAGTGGACAACCTTGTCTTGTTCTCAGCTTCTAAGACGATGTATCAAGATTTCTCTATTATGTATAATGTTTTCTGTGTTTTATTTTATTTTATTTTTTTACCAAATAGAGAAAGTTTTTTTTCACTTTTTGGCATTTTCAGTTATTTTATTACTATAAATTTTTGTTGAATTTTATAAAATTATTTTTATACCTGTAGTGAAAATTGTATGATTTCCTTTCTTTAGTCTATTGATATAGTGAATTACGTTGGTAGATTTTTCTGATGTGGAATAATGCTGTAGTATTAACTTAAACCCTTTTTGTTACTGATGTATTTCTTAAAGTGTACTAGTTGTTATTTATTAGTTATTGGTTATCTAATATTTTATTTAGATAATCTGCAAATAGATCTATCATTCTCTTTTCTTGCACTCTTTATCCTGTTTTGGAAATAAATTTCATTTATCTCAAAAATTATTTCTAAATTATTTTCTTTTTCTATGTTTTCAGAAACATGTTATTTAAAGATCAATTTTATTTGAAAAATTGGTAAAAGTACCTGTAAAAGTATCTGGACAAGGGGGTAGCTGGAAGAGACAGACTTTTGTCATCCTATCAGTTTGGTGTAGTAGTATTTTTAGGTTTCAATTTTTTCTTCCTGTTTTTTTGGATCAATTTTATCCATTTGTACATGTCCAAATATTATAGGGTTTTTCAAATTCACTTATATATAGTTATTTTGATACCCTTTCTGTTTTTAATATTTCTGATGGACTCTCCAAAAACAACTCTTAGGGTTCCAATGGAGCGTTGTTAATGAGTCGTCAGGTTACATGTTCCTCTCGAATTTTTTTCTTTTCTCTCCTCTTCCTCCTCTTTCTCTTTCTCCTTCTCTTTTTCTTACCTCTCCTCCTCCTCTTTCTTTTTCTTTGCCTCTTGCTCTAGCCTTCCTTTGACTGTATCGCGTGCTGTTCACACTCACAAACCCTGGGCGCTGCTGTCTCTTTTCCTGCATACAGCCATATCCCTTTCCCCACTGCTCTAATCCACAGTGGCTTCTGTTGGGGACTGCCCAGTCTGTCACGTCCTGTTGCAGCTTCTGTTACATAACACCAGCTCTCACTTGATCCCAGCTTTTTACTGAGTGCTGCAGCTCCAGATGTCCTACTGCCTATGCTGTTCTTTTCTGCCGTCCTAACAGCATCACCGTCTTCCTTCAGGTGCTGACGTCTCCTCATGGCTTCCTGCACCCCTTCTTCACTGGGGTATGCAAGATGACAGTGGTCTATGGTGAAGCCACTTGATATGAACTTCTTAGAAGGAACCCTAAAGCAGTCCCACATATATCCCAATGTCTCAAAGGGATTTAGGAAACCAGATCTTGAAGTTTTTGTTAATGGCCACCAACCCTCTCTATAGGATTCACATATGAGTGTTTAGGCCTGGGCCAGGAGATAGATTTTTGTGACAAACAGCAATGTCTGTCCTCTGACATTCAGGCCCAGCTTGTATGCCTGACATTTCTCTGCATTGGAGCAAAGATTCCCCTGCTTCTTATGGGAACGGACTTCAGTAGACTGATTTCCGTTAGTTAGCAAACATGCCTGGATGTTTTAGCCCCTCGGGATGTATATTGTTCCCTCCCCCCACCTCCACGTCCAAATAAGAATGCCAATGGAAAATAAAACCCCCAGATAGGAATAAGGTTGGCAGAGGCCTGGCCAGTGTGCTTCTGCCTCCAAGCATGGCAATTTACAGAGTAAATCCAAATGATCAGATAAAAATAGGCACAGACTAAGCACAAAGTAATTTACAATTCCAAATTTGTTTGCCAAGTGTTCCCACCACTGGACTGTATTTGGAGAGTCTCAAGTCTCAATCAAGATGTAGCAACTGACCACCCTGGGGGTCATTGTATTTGTTTGATGGGACTTCTCTTATCTCTTTACTGATCTAGTCAGTACACCTTATATATCATAATCTCCAAGGGACCAACATGATACTTTTCATTTTCAAGTTCTTGGGAATCTTGACTCCATTCTTCCACCTATGCAGTATAGATACCAGACTTGATAAAACTTATTGTGTAATTTAAAGAATTTAAGTTAAAGTCCATGCTGGCTGACAAAGCATGCCATTCTTAGTAAGTTTTCTGACTCCTTTTCCCTTATTAGAGAACCATTGATGAGGCTGATAAGAGGGGTGTTACAACATTCTTTTCTGCTTGTAGGAGTCTATTCATGGGGGAACTTTGGAATAAGAGAGAGAAAACTTGAGATTGAGTCTCAGATCACCTGCTTTTCAGACCTATGACCTTGGACAAGTAATTTAACCTTGCTAAGTACACTTCCAGGCTTCTTTTTAAAAAATTAAAATATGGAATTATTTCTGGCTATGATTAAAAAAAAACTATTGGCCTGAAAATTGGTGTAAATTTACTTTATTGTCTCTAAATTGGATGCTTGTATAATAAGATGTACAGAATTTTCTTAACAACTAATTAGGGGCAGTCTTCTTAGAGTAGAATTAACTTTATTGAATCAATTATTTATTGAGTGTCACAGGGGTAGAAGTTAAATATCTAGTTGAATAGGCTAGTGTAAACACTTTAAACAACTACTTTGAATTGAGAACATGTAGCAGAAATTTGGGAAAGGACGAGGAGTGATGGGTTTTGTTAGCATCCTGAATACTGCTCTGTGAGTAATGTGGCCCCTACCCTTGACTCTTTTCGAGCCCCATCCTTGGTATTTGCAAATGTGTCAAGAAGTGTTTGAACATTTTGTAAAATCTAATGGAAGGGATTTTTTTTCTGAACTCAGTGAGAAAGTCACTTCTGAAAGTGGCTGGAACTCCAGGGGTATGGCTGGGGTATTGCTCATGTGATATCAACATTTATATCAGGTATATCTGTATTTGATGAGCTGACTGAGAAGAGAAAACAATTGCTAAGTTAAGTTTCTGTGCATGAATATTTCTTTCTTTGTAAAAAGTATGAGCAAACTTAACTCTTAACTAGCAAACCCAAACTACAGTAATGCAGGCCGGGCCCTGGGGAGGACCAAGTGTAGGGGGCCTAACTCTCACAATGGTGCTGTTTCCACACATGGCTGGGCTACCACTGTTTAACGTGGGCTGTAGAATCAACAGAGGAGGGGAAGACAGGATGATACAGGCCTAAGGCCAAGTCACGAGTGCCCTGCAATTAGAAACCAGACTCCAGAATAGCCACACATTGTCAACACCATGATTTCTTCAGTTTTATAGTTGGTGGGAAGGCATCGTCTTCTGGCCTAACATCCTGAAGTTTTCAGGAGTCTATGGATTCTTCCCGAAGTCTGGAAAAGTGGCCACAGTTGCCAAAAGTCTGGAGCCCATAATCTACAAGATGGTGAGATGAGAGATGGCAACGGCTAGATATGACTCAGCTGCGGGGACTGTGTTTGGAATATAAGCAGCAAGAGGGAGAGCTGCCTAGTCCTGAGGTATCTAGAGAGAGGCCATGGGTGAAAAAAAAAAAAAAAAAGAGTGAGAAAGATTGCTGCATCAGGGAACACACTTCTGTTTCAACCCTCAGGTTCCACACCCCAAACTGCAAAATCTTGCCAGGACAGGGGAGGAAGCAAGGCACACTTAAGTGGAACCATATGGAACTTCGAACCACTGGATTACACATGTAAGATATTCTTGGTTATTCTCACTTTCCCACCTCCAACTCTCACACAAAAATTCTCATTTTTGTCCTTGAATCCAATTTAGCAAAATCTTTTGTCTGAAACTTCTGTAATGTTGTCTGTAGCGATGGAAGCATGCATCCAAAAAATCCGATGGCAGTGGTTACAGAAGTCATGTCCCTGAGAAAGGATTTTCCCTTATCAATGGTGAACTCCTGACACCTGTTAAGAAAAAGTACCCAAAACTTGAACATAAGGTAAAAGAATGACTTTGATGTTATACTACATAATTATCTTTTAGAACTACCTAGGGATGATTGAATTCTCTGAATGCACCTTTTCTTGACTTATTTATTATTGATTAGAGTCCAGAGTCTGTGAAGTTATATATAAACTTGTAGAGATTGATAAATTGTCAATGATTTTTGATCAACAGAAATGGAAATGATTTCTTTTGGAGAGTAAAAGATAATCCCAAAGATCCACAGTTGTATTGCCTTGTAGAAAAATAACCAGTTGTGTATCTAACTTAACAGAAGTATTTCATTATCCAGTTTCACGTGATGGTATAATATATCTGTTTTAAAATGGTGTTATAACACCTTTGCAAGCTTACCAGTTACTGCAGTGCGTTAAATTAATCTTTGATGTGTTTGTATGAAATATATATTAGGAGACCAAGAGACTGAGTACTGGGTGAGTGAATGGAGCCCGAGTCTCACCATTTTTACTCCTCCTCCTACTAAACCAAAGATCCTTAGCTAAGTTTCATCACTGATTTATCGCCTTGATCTCATCCAATCACTGGTGCACAAGAATCTGCAGGCATTTATTTTATTATTTACACTCAGATAATTTATAGAAAGGACATGAGGCTCAAATAAAGCAGAAAAAAACACCATTATTAGTTTTGAGTAAACACTGTAATTTACTGTTTTCTCATCACCTTGAGGTTTCCTGCTTAATACAATCACCTTTGTTTCTTTTTAATGCCACCCACTCAATGTATCTATTTGAAAACTGTTTATTTTTTTCCCTTTTTGTAAGTGATGAGAAAGTGTCTACTCCTTTGAAAAAAAATATAATAAATTACTCTGCTTTGAATAGGTGTCATATTTTGCTCACATTTTCCTCCTCTTGTTCTGTGATTCATTAACTTTTTGAAGGTAGATAGAAAGAATCTAATGGAAGTTCTGGACTTTTAACCCTGAAAAAGATGGACATATACATGAGGTTTTGCAAACAATTTCAGGATTTGGAAAGTCCCACCCATTGAGTTTACCTATGAATCAATCCAGGGTCTGGGAACCCCAAGTTAAGAAACCCTCCTCTACCATTAAGAAACACCCTGTTACATTTTTTCTCTTCCTAAATCCACACCATATCACCCTTTTAAAATTTTGGGACCAAACCCTAGTTTCTCTTTATAGCCTAACTATTTTAGCATTTTATTTATTTATTTATTTGAGACAAAGTCTTGCTCTGTTGCCCAGGCTAGAGTGCCGTGGCGTCACCCTATCTCACAGCAACCTCAAACTCCTGGGCTCAAGCAATCCTCCTGCCTCAGCCTCTCAAGTAGCTGGGACTACAGGTACGGGTCACCATGCCAGTCTAATTTTTTCTATTTTTAGTTTCCTGGCTAATTTTTTTCCTATGTTTAGTAGAGACAGGGTCTCGCTCTTGCTCAGGCTGGTCTCAAACTCCTGACCTCAAGCCATCCTCCCGGCCTGGCTTCCTAGCATGCTAGGATTACAGGCATGAGCCACTGTGCCCCATCTATATTTTAATATTTTATTTTGTGCTCCTTCAAGGAATCAATTTCTCTTCACATATCATCACATCACATCCATAAAAATGGATATATATTTTTTTGGACATGAGCTGTACATTTTACAAGAGATATTGTTTCTTTTATATGTATTTTTCTTGATGTAACTTGTGCTGTTAAGCCATTTATCTTTTTTGTATTGTGACCTTACATATACTGCTAAAATTTAGCTACGCGAGATGGAAATGGGAAAAAAAAGGCAAATACCGGTTGAAATTGTAAATAATATTCGCTCTTTGGGGCTAAGTGAACAAACCTTAAATACAAGTTTCTGTGGTCCTCATCATGGTGCTTTTATAGGGGCTGTATTTTCACTGTACTCAAGTCCTTGAAAGCAACAACTGGCATCACTTTGAATCTTGCCAGCACTGAACAGGTCGCTTGGCATGGAGCAGCAGCTCATAAAAAATGTGAATGGATAATGAGTGATAAGAGAAATTTCAAAGGTTCTTTTTCCTCAAGCAGATATTGGATGTTTTGGTTTCATGGTTCAATTAATGTTGGATTCATTAGCCAACCCCACTTTTTCCTTTCACACTATGTATTACTATTGACATTGTGACTAATATTAATAATTGTTGTGTATAGATATAAAAGTAAACAAGAACAGAGCTTTTTGTCAAAAATATATAATAAATAGAAGAAATAAAGAAATAAATGTTTTGTAAATGGAAAGAGCTCAGACCAGTTGAGATATCATTTTAAGTTTGAAAACCAATTTCTTTATTGTGTCCTTATAATTAGACTTTTGAAAACTAACAACAAAGCAATTTGTATAGCAAACTTAAAAAAAAACAGTTTTTATTTATTTTTATTGTTATTTACTTAAAAGTGTTGTTCTTGAAACATAGAGGAATGAAGGAAAGACAAGGGCTTGGGAGTCAAAAGAACTAGTTTAGAATCCCATTAGCTGTGGGATTCAGGAAAATTACTTAAATTTTGTATGTATCTTTTTTTGTCTATAAATTTTGGGGTTGTAGAATGTGTAGAGTTGTTGGAAGTCATAAGTGAAATAATATAATTTTCTCAAGATAGTGCCTAAACTCTAAGATATATTAATAAATGGACCCTATGAGTATTTTTTCTCTTCTCAGTCATGTTATACTCTACAATAATGGTTTCTTACTTTTAATTTATATTGTGCCAAATCTAGAGGTTGTGAAATTTTCTTCATACAGATATATGTAGATTTGTTCATTATATGAGAACAATAAAATAACTACAATGAGGATAAAGGGAGAAAACACAGCTGAAGTAAGAGGATAAAAACATGCAAAATCCTGTCTGTTGCAAGGATGGAGAATCAAACCTGACTTTGAGTTGCCTGATAGTAGTGGTGGCTATGTAAATGAAATCCAGAAACAGTTTGAATGTGTCCCCTGTTATATATATTTTTGTAAACATCCATCGATTACCAATTTCCTTTATATTGCAGTATCCTTCCCTAAATTCCAACAACCAGGTTATGATCAAATCTGGATGGTCAGGGGCCCAATCTGTTTCTCCCAATTGAATCACCTGCTCTTGACCATTACAGGATTATTTTAATATACTTCTTCGTATGATAAGCTCCATGCCTCACCTTTTCCAGTTTGTCATTATGGGGTTGTAGGAAGAGTGGTAACTTCCTGTGGCCCTCATATAGTAAGGAGGCTAAATTTAGAGAGGCATTTCTCACCCAGGTCTTTTATAGAGTGTTGAGTGATGAGCTGTCCTCACAGTGTTAGAGTGCTCATATTCTCAGAAGTCTTCTGTGCCAATTTGCTTTTTGGCTAAAGTCTGACTCTCTGTGTGTGTGTGTGCATTGCATGTGTGTAGGTGTATAAATATACGGAAAATGTATAGTAAACTTTTCCCAATGATCAATTGGTCTCTTCCATATCCCGGGAGCCCAGTGGTCTGTTCTCTGTCCCAGTCTCAACTTCTTTAAACCTGGTTTATTTAAGAATTCTTCCTGAGTTGTCATCCTATTTCCTTCCCAGGATGGCTTTTTTCCTGAATATACGTTAAATCTCTTACCTGCATTTTCTTCACTGTTGTGCCATGTTCAGTATATTTCGCAAAAGTTCTTTATAGTTTCTGCTGCTTCCTATTTACTTTGATATTCTTGATGGATATTTTTAAGTTCTGTATAATATTAAATGTTTCCTGATTGTTTAGTGCTTTGTTCTTTCTCATGAATATTGTGGAAGGAGTACAGCTAAGTAAATGTACACATTGATCATTTCGAGGACGCAGTCTCTTCTTCCTCTTAACTGAGAGGCAAGTTTAGAAGATAATGTGAATACCATATAAGGAAGAGAGAAAAGGAAACTATGCAAAGAGACTTGAATGGGCCCCCGATCCTTTGTTCTAGTCCAGCACTGCCACCTAATAAAAGAAAATTTTCCACAAAATAAATTTAGCAGAGTTTCAGCCAAGAATGACTGTTGAATTGGGTAGCCCCCAGAGCCAGAGGTTCAGAGAACTCTGCTCTGCAACACGGGCAGTGAATATTTATAGAGAGAAAAGGTTGAAGGGAGTAGAAACAAGAAACAAAAAGCAGATTGGTTATTTCAAAGTTACTTTCCTTGTAAGGTTAAAGGAAAAGGGAATTTCCTTACCATGCTGGCCAAAACTGGCTTGTTTGGGGACTTAGCTAGTCTCTCTCTCTCTCTTTCTGTTCCTCTCCTATCTCTATTGATTGCTAGGAAGGCCAGGCAAACAACTCAGTTTCACCTTGGCGGGGTTTTACGTTAGCACGAGTTACTTCATTTTGACGGTGTCTGTTGGGGCTGTAGTACAGGGGCTCAGTCCTCACCAATGGCCTCCTATACATTTTGTTTAACACACCCAACTGCGTCTGTGAGGCACACAGTCAAAACTCTGTGGTCTTCCCCCTTCTCCTAAACACAGTTTAGGGGAAATGAGTGCAGCCCACTCTGCCCTGTCATCTCTGTTGCCCACTTCAGGTAGACAGATACTGATCTCACCGCGGTCCGTTACCACACTGGTAACAAGACCGGTTTATGTGGCCGTCTTGTCTATGACCTGTGAGAACCTCAGGGTGGGGTCCGTGCCTCGTTCACCAGTTTTGTCTGTTTCCAGCCCCACATATAGAAACCTCTATTAGCCAATGCATTTTTGCCAAGAAAATAAGTTAACAGATGAATGACAGTCTCCAATTTCAGTTTTCTCCTGAAGCTAGAAAGAGCTTTGTTCATGAACTTTGAAATTGTTCAAATTACAGTACTGCAACATGATCAGGGTCTTAATTCCATCCCCGTACTTCTATCTTACAAAGAACTCAGGAGCGATTTCTTAAGCTGACCATCATCATAATTTTTCCCTTTAAAAGTATGGCAGCAATGGGAAACACACCAAACTGTCCTAAAAAAGTTGTCGTAGGGATGCTGTGTCAGGCTTTTGACTTTACTCAAAAGCATATCCCTGAGTCTTCCTTCTGCACATGTGAACCACATCTCATCTTTGGCCATAGGTTTCCAAGCCTCACTTTCTTCTTTTCTCTTGCTTTACCCTTCCCCAGTTTAAAATATTTTTCCCAAATGATTTCTTTTTTAATTCTGAATTTTCACTTTTCATTTTTCTCACCTTCAGTAAATTTTATGCCTTGAGGCAAAGCATCTTAACAGACTGATGGGCTCTATACCACAAGGCTCAACTCTGGTATCTGGTCCACCTCCCATCTCCAGCAATGACAGACAGACAGACACACACACACACACACACACACACACACACACACACACAAACCTGTTATTGCCTTCATAGGAAGTCCCAACAACAGCTTTCCTAAATTCATGGGGTATTACTAAGAAATGGACAACTTAGCCAAATGAAAGTATTATAAAGTTGCAACCTACAGTCTGTATCAAAAGTTGTAGTACTTTACCTTGGACATGATGGTTGCAGAGGTGAGGGGCTTCATGGGCTGTTGCATGCATAGATCCTCAGCACTAGGGTTGTAGTCTGTTCTCGGATCTGGGTGTGCTCTTGGCCAAAGAATGACCAGACACACCAAGACCAAGACAAGCGTGAAATTAAGTTTATTGAAGAAGGAGAAGAGAGGTTTACAGAGCAAGAGTAGGATATAGGTTCACAGAGTAAGAGCAAGATATGTCTGCCACAGACAACAAACGGACCCCCTGTCGTTACAACAGGACCCTGATTATGGTCTGGGGTCCTATTTTATAGTGTCTGGATTGGGCCCTCCTCGTGGTCCAGATGTCACCACTGAACTACTTTGATGGACAGTTAACGGAATGATAATTAGCCTTAGGTTACTCTAGGTCACTTTACAAATCCTGTTGTGCCTAGGCTGCCTGGCCTATGGGCTGGCGGATTCCCAGCATTCTTTTGCAGATTAGCAGGGCTTCCCCCTTCCCCCAGGTGTGGCAGTTGCTTAGGGCAGGCTTAAGGTGGGGAAGCTCTAAGACAGAGTGTTCACCCTTGTCCTTCCCAAGTGGGGCAGTTGCTCAAGGAAGCACCCAGGCAAGGTGCCCACTTTTGTCCCTAGGAGAGTCTCTTGGAGGTCCCTTGCTATCCATCTAACAGTTGAATAAGAATTTAACATATTTAACATGGCAATGGCCAATATCTTACTTTTTTCTTTATAGAAACATATATCTTAGAGATGGTAGAGAGCATAGAATCCCTTTTTATAGAGAAGAGAAATGGAGGCTCAGGAAATTTAATTGCCCAAAAAGTAAACAAGTAAGTGGCTATGATAAACTTGGACTCAGAGCTTCTAACTCCAAAAGCCATATTCTTGCAAGCAATTTCTATTGGACTTTACAGTTTACAAATCACTCTCATATAATTGACTTATCCAATTCTCACAATATTCTATTGAGATAATATTTTCTATATCTTAGCAATAAGAGAATCTACTAAAAGCTCTTCAGAGTTGGAGCCAGGACACATCCCGGGTTGTTTGTCTCCAAATCTGTGAACTTTTAACTGTCACTGCTGACCTTTCTCTCATATGTGCCCTATGAGTCATGAGGAGAAGGATTAAAGTAACCCTGAAATTATACTTTCTTAAAGTCAGAATTATCAATGACATAAAGATTCTTATATTGTGTTGATTGTAACTTCTCATTCTCAAATGATTTACCTACTCATATGACAAGTATCATCCGACAATTTGACTATTAACCAAGTGATCAGAGAAAAATATTCTCTAGATACTTCACTTAGGAAATGGTCTCCAGTTCCATCCAAATTGTTGCAAAAGGCCTTAATTCATCCTTCTAAGTGAAGTATCTAAAGAATGGAAAATCAAGCACCATATGTACTTGCTCTTAAATTGAAACTAACTGATGAGCCCACATGTGCACAGAGGGAAGTAAAACTTAGTGGAAATCAAGCAATGGTGGGGTCGGGGGGAGGCGGACAAAGAAGTTGGTCAAAAACCTACCTAACGGGTACAACGAACACTACCTGGGTTATGGGCATGATGATTCAAGTATAACAAAATTGATATATGTAATCAAAAACATTTGTCCCCTGTAATATTTTGAAATTAGAAAAAAGAAAAATATTCTTTAAAAAGGTGTTTGTTATGGGATGAATTGTGTCTGCCCTAAAATTCAAATGTTGAAGTCCGAACCCATGGTACCTAAGAATGTAACCATATTTGGAGATAGGGTGTTTAAAGAGGACGTTAGGGTGGGTCCTAATCCGATGTTATTGGTGTTCTTATAAGAGTAGGAAATTTGGACACAGACACATACAAGGGGAAAATGATATGAGGGCGCAGGGAGAAGACGGTCGCCTACATGCCAAGGAGACAGACCTGGAATAGATTCTTCCTTCATGACCCTCAGAAGAAACCAAACTTCCTAACATCTTGATCTTGACTTTCTAGCCTCCAGAGCTATGAAAAAATAAACTTCTGTTTTTTTAAACCAGCCAGTTCATAGTACTTTGGTATGGCAGCCCCAGCAAACTAATACAGTATTGGAAAACAATTAAGCAAAATCAAGGATGGCTTTACCAGTCTTGGGAAAATAGTAAACTATCTTTGACAGGACAAGGAAAATTTCAGGGAGTTTATGCGTCCAGATATCACAATTAAAGAATATTATCCTAGGGGTAGAAGGAAATTTTGGAGGCAACAGGAGTTTTTGACATAGATTTTGGTGATGGTTTCGCCTGTGTATACTTATCTGAAAACTCATCAAGGTGTGTACATTAAATATGTTAAGCTTTTTTATGTGTTAATCATACCTCAATAAAATGATTTAAATATGCTTTCACGCATGCACACACACACACACGTAAGAATATTAATCTAACTTCTCATAGTCCAGGATATTGGTAATGTGGTCAGAATTATGAAGATACCAAGCATTAAAACCCCGAGATTTTATAAGCTTTGATTTGATTGCAGTGTTTACTTTTCTTTTAGGCTTAAGGAAGTTAATGATGAGTACTTGCTTACGCAGATTTTACAGTAAACAAGGATAGTGTGATGCGATAGCAGAAAGCTAATTTTTTAAGTTTCCTCCATTTTTTTGTAGTTTCATATTTTAAGCATTTCATCATCTAGCTTCATCGCAAGTTAATTTATAATCAGGACACCAGCAGCTCTCCTTTACTATTGCCACTAGGTGAACCAGTGCAAGCTAGCAACAGATATTTGGAGAGTTGAGTACCAGTGATGGTCTGTATAAACACCACTATAAACTGGCCTATGTAACTCTAAGGAATTTCCTACCATTTTCCTAGTATAGGGAAGTTCCTTTGGAAATGAAGTGGTAAGAAAGTCCATATAAAAGTTGTGAGTTTTGAGATCTAGAAGGGGTATTAATCCACCCAATCCAATAACTCCGAACCAGAGGTGCCTGTCATAATCTGTGGAAATGTACCTCAACGCTCCTTGTTCCATAAACCTAGGGCGAGCCTTGACCATTTACAGTTACAAAAATTGCCACAGGTGATTCTGATGTTCACTCCTGTGAAGAACTTACAGGCCTTTGTAATGTGCCAGGATGCTTGGGCTGAAGCCTGCCTGGAGGCAGTTCTCAGACCCAGCCAAACCCCTTTCTGCTGCGTCGTAATATCTCTCAGTGGTCATTCAGTGTGTTTTGCTGTCCTCACTCTCCCCATCACCACGACTTTCCCCTAGGTTTAAATTTGACTTTTGGAAAAGAAGAGATTTAAAAAAAAAATCACAAAGCCTTATCAGACGAATGCTTAGCAATCAGAAAAAAGCATCCACCTCCGCATGGTGTCCCTTACCCCCTGGTGGGTGTGATTTCTATTTCATCACCAGCCTGGCTGGGCAGCCCCTAATTAAATAGTTAGCTTCATCAGCTGCGGGCTTTGAGATAACAGTGAGAGCAATACACACTGGAGTGTGACTCAGATAGGTAGTTGCAGCTAATGAACGGCAATCATGTACAGAGTTTCTAGAGCACGTCACAGACAATATGTTGAGCTAGAATATTTTTACTGGAATTGTTAAGTACTAACCAGAACACTGAACCTCATCTTTCCCATAATGTAGCCCTTCCCTACTTTGGAAAGCTGACTAAATTAGTCAAGCTGACTTACTCTTCCCCTTCGTGTTAAATAGGAGGTGTAAGAAATATAGTATAGAGAGCATTGTACAACTGTAGGTTGTTTTGAAACCTGTATGTTAGGTCTTATGCAAGTAAATTAGATCGTTTGTATCTAGATCTTCTGAAAAAAGACTGCTTATGTATTCAATTTATTTTCATTGCTTAGCAGTACTTAATAAAAGGCTTTCCAATTACCTCTAAGATAGGATGGTCCAGTCTAGTGAAAGAACATTTCAGTGGAATCTGAGGACTTGGATTTGAGTTTCAGCCCTGCATGGGAGAAGATGGCATGACTACTATCTCTTCCCAGATGCAATAAAGTGCTTACACGGTTTGACCGATGGGCCACTGTGATGTAAATTAACACATGAAAAAGTGCTTTGGAGATTACACAGTGTTGTGAAAACATAATGCCTTTCTTGTCCAGTTCCATGAACTCATTTATATGGTCATTAAAAATAATACAATTATTTTCAAAAGCAATTTTCAGATTTTAATTTATCTTCTTGAAATATAGTATTAAGGTGGCTTTCTAGGTTTGGAATTGCTACTTCTCCTATAGAAAATAATGGAAACCAGAAAACTGAAAATTTAATGTAAATGTAATTACATTTAATTTTTTGCTAATATCTTTGTTTCTATTCTTTTGTACCACTGGGCCAAGTGCCTATCTATTTTGCTATGATATCCTTCATATTTTGAAACAGTTTACACTTTTTTTAGAACCACTTAGAAAATGTTATGGTATCTTTTCTTTGCTCAGCATAAACAAGGAGGCAGAGAGGAAGTTCGGAAGTGGGAAACCTCCAGAAGTGGTGGCTCATCCGTCATCAATGGAACCAGTTTTATCCCGGCTTTTTCCCAAATCTCCTAATTTATCAGATTCCCACAGTAGCAGGGATTGTTCCTTCAAAACTGACTAAAACTTTTTGTTTCTGGAAAAATATCTTGGGATTGATTACAAAAGGACGGTTATTAAATAAATATTCCCCTTTTATGTTACTGTTTAACTGTGGTGTGATTGTAAGGTCTTAGAGACACAGAGCAAATACATTATTCATTTGCACATTAATTTTTAAAGGGCGAAATTTTAGTCTGATTATGAGCAATACAAACAGCATAGTTACTAGATGATAAAGAAATTTATAAAGATGTTAGTATAAATCATCCATAATTATGCTCTCAAGAGTTGATATTACTTTGTATACCACTTCAGACTTTTTCCTTCTTACGTCTACTTAGAAAAATGTGTCTTTGTGTATGGCTTACAAACAGTGGGATGCTATTTTACATGCTGTTTTGCAAGATATCATCTTCATTCGATAGAACCCATTAGACATGTTTGCAAGTAAATGTGATTGGGCATCTGATCATTTTCCATGGCTTTAGTTTATCTTTTTTTATGCATTGACTGTCATTTAATTTTCCAAACACTTTTATTGGGCATTTAAGTTGTTTCCAGTTTTTCACTGTTATAAACAATGCTGAACTCTGAACACTGTTATTTAATCTATAAAGCCCAGGCTAACAGAGCCTATTGTTCAGGCTTTATGTGGGGAGTATATAAAATAATGTTTGAGCAAACCATGAAAATATATAACCATAGAAGATTTTTGTGTTATCCAGGCTTTCAAATGTGTTATCAGATGATGGAAACATTATAAATTTTTCATTTTAAACTTTTGCATTTGTATATACATGATTATTTTTTCCTAATACTTATGGCCTGTTTTTATTATATTTGTCTGAGATTACTAGGTGGTTCATTCAACAAACATGCATAGATGATTTTTTTTTAATGTATTGGACACAGTGCTATGCTAGGGATATAGTGGTTAACAAGGCAGACATAATCTGTGCTCTAATAGAGCTTCCATTTTTCCAGTAGACATAGATTTTAAAGAGACTAAAACAAATAGACAAAAAAATAAGCAAAAAAAAAATAATGAATTTTAATAAAGAAAATGAGCAAGGATTTGAGAATAAAAATAATGAAGTAGGTCTCAATAAAATGTTCAGGAAGTACTTTCTGAGGGGGTGACATTGAAACTAATTCATAAAGGATGGGAATACAAAGCCATCAGAAAAAAAAAAAAGAAAAAGAAAAGTAACTGCAGTAAGACCAAAGCATCTGGGAAGGGTGGGAGACCCGCCAAGACAATGCTGGAGCCTTAGTAACAGGTTATGTAATGAAGGGTCCTGTGGCCACGACAAGGACCTTGGTTTTTTTGTTTCTTTTGTTTTTGTATTAAATCCAGTTAGAAGCCTAGATGTCATTGAATCTTTTTTATTTTTCTTTAAGTTTTATGTTAAAAGCCTCACTTATTTTACTTTTCCTGTTATGAGATAAAACAGTTTTAAAAACATTTTCTTTCTTGATATGCCTCATGCAAACATTATTTTTGTCCAGAGTGATGCCCAGGTTGGAATTTTAATGTTAATGAAACATTAATTCAGAAGAATGTCATATGTTTTTAATTTAGAAAATTAGTCCTTTAACTTTTTCACAACCTATCTCTCCATTACTGCAAGAAATATTTTCAAATTTCCAACTGTCAATGTGGATTTTTCTCCCTATCATTTTGGTTCTGTC
Organism: Avahi laniger; assembly: GCA_963575035.1. Lineage (NCBI taxonomy): Eukaryota > Metazoa > Chordata > Mammalia > Primates > Indriidae > Avahi > Avahi laniger. The sequence goes on along the minus strand of CAUYSK010043863.1, from coordinate 3,126 downwards.
CACTTTTGCTTAATATATTTTGATAGTTTGTTATTAGTTGCATATAAATTTAAGGTTACATATCTTCTTGTTGAATTGACTCTTTTGTCATTGTGAAATGTCCCTTTTTACTTGAGAAATTCTATTTGCATTAAAATCTTCTTTGCCTGTAGTTCATATAGGTAGAACAGCATTCTTTTGGTTAGTGTTTCCTTGGTGTGTCTTTTTCTTATTCATCTATCTTATGTTTTGAAAATATCATCTTCCTCTCTCAAACATAGACACGGTTTGTCATTTGTTTTTCTCAATTTCTATGTTCAAGTTTACTGTGCTCAATATTATCAATGATTTTCTTTTATGACATCAAGGTTTTATATCTTTTAGAAAGACTGACACTATTTTCCTGTTTGTAAATTTATTCCCTCACGTTTTGTTTTACAATTTTATAGTTTTGTGCTTTGTGCTTAAGTTTTTGATCCATTGTAAATATTTTGTTGTGTAAGGATTGAGGTAGCAATGTCAAGTTTTGGGTGGTGGAGGATATTGATCAGTTGATTCTGATGCACAGTTTAGAACAATGTTAGCAGAATCTAACCTTATATAAGGTTATCATTTAGATAAATTTATATACTTCTTTTCTTACTTGACCTATCAATAATAGATGAATGTAAGTTTAATTTTTTCAGAATTTTTATAATTATAGTATTATAATTAAAGATATTTCCTTAATCTAATAGGAATTTGTATATTTCAGTGTACTGCTCTTTCGCTGATGGCTTCATTGCTGTTGTATTTTCAAGTTGAATTTTACCCTGTAGTATAAAATATGATCTCTTTTTATCATTTATAGCTATTTTATTTAATTTTACTCTGCCTGATTTAAAAATATTTTCTGTTTTTTTCTTTTTAAAATTTGCATTATGTGACATATCTTTACCCATTTTTTAATTCTTTAATTTTCTAGAGTTTTTAAAATGATCCTGTAAAGAACATATGTTCTTTAATTCTCAGAGTCTTATTTTCTATTCAGTATCCATTAGGCTATTTTGCATGCATTAGGGAACATAGTTTATACATTAATTTATTATAATTAGCATAACTCTATAAACTATTCTTTTCTCCATTTCTCTGAAGAGAGAGATGAATTTTAGGAAGGTGAAACAAATTGGAATCACACACCTAAATATTGTTATTGTGAATGTTCTTTAAAAAAATCTTACATCTATTTTTATTTCTAATTTTGTATTTCTTATGTAATTTTTCATACTGTATTTCATTGTATGGGATATATTTTCTTTTGCTTTATCTTTTTAATTTTAGAAAACATATATTCTTTTTTATATTGTGGTAAAGAATATGTAACATAGAATTTACCTTCTTAGCCATTTTTAAATGTACATATAGTTAACACTATGTGACTGATCTCTAGTACTTTTTCATTTAAAAAACTGAAACTCTATATCCATTGCACAATACCTCTTACTCCTTAACCCCAAGAAGACGCCTTTTTCTTAAATGTTTCAAGAGAATACTATAATTATTTCTTTAATTACTTTCACCAAAAGTATCTTTGAAGTCTCTCTATTGAAATTTGAAAAACAAGACATATTTTCTCTCTTCCTTTACCTGCAAGTGTTTCTGAAGATAATCTGTTTCATTTCCATACAATTATTACATAATTTTTTTTGTCCTATGTATCTTTAAAGAATAATGTTTAAACCAATTTTTTCATCTTCATAACCACATTTGTCTTAGAATTATGTCTACATTAAGGAGGGTTGAGTTCATTTCAAAATCATTTCTGTGGAGGTGGGAGGATTGCTTGAGCTGAGGAGTTCGAGGCCAGCCTGAGCAAGAGTGAGACCCCATCTCTGCCAAAAATAGAAAGAAAGTAGCCAAACAACTAAAAATAGAAAAATTAGCCGGGCATGGTGGTGCGTGCCTGTAGTCCCAGCTACCCTGGAGGCTGAGGCAGAAGGATCGCTTGAGCCCAGGAGTTTGAGGTTGCTGTGAGCTAGGCTGATGCCATGGCACTCTAGCCCGGGCAACAAAGCGAGACTGTGTCTCAAAAAAAAAAAAAAAATCATTTATGTCTTTCCTGTGATTTATCTCATTATTTCAATCTTTCTTTGTTGATTAGAGTATGTATTAAAGAATTTATTTTAAATTGTGGATACAGGCTACAATTTAAAATTTGAGTCCTGAATATGTGAGACTATTTTTTATTGCTCTAATAATTCCCAATAATATATTAATATGAGTTGCTTTTTGAAACAAATTAAGAATTTGAGGGATTTCTCAACTATTAATTTCAGATATATTTCCTATTTTTATGGTTTTTAATTTTTAAAATGTTTCTTCTATATCGCACTAAATTTTAAATCTAAGATTTAGGTCTGCTGGGCTCAGTCATCATGTACAGATGTATAACAATGAATATCTATAACACATATGTAGTTATAACCACAGTTACAGCCATTGCCTACTTTATTTCCAGTTATAACTTTATATAGCTATGTAATTGCATGTGAATAATATGGTTCAAGTATGGTTGACCAGTAGACTATAAACATTTTGATCATACATATTTATTAGTAAAACTCTTTGAGCATGTACCTCAGAAATTACATATTTAACAATTATGCATGTCATACTATCAATTCACATACTAAGATATTAATAAAGTTCAAGTTCTTTCCAAACATTTTTATAAAAATAATTAAAATCAATATGCTCTGAGATTTTCTTTCTGACTGATGTCTGAACTTTGACTTTGTGAGTGTGCCCTTTATTAGGCTATGAGTAACAATCACATCTGATTTGTTGGTCACTGTAACCCTGCTACAGGGTCTGGAATCTTGTAGATACTCAGTAAATATTTATGGAGTGACTAATTGGACTAAGAATGACTCATACATAAGCTAAATTTATAAATGCTGAGGTAGAATCTCTTATACTTTCCTGGATTAGACTTAAGCCCATTATCCAAAGTGAGGCACCACAAGATCAGAAGAATGGGTTCCACTTGTACTCGCCATCAAATTGGTACTAACTGATGAACACCAGGGTGCTCACATGGCAGTAATACTCTCCAGGAATTAGGGGGATGGGGAGGTAAACCCGCAACTAAAGGACACAGGGAGCACT
>CAUYSK010043862.1:0-26878 GCA_963575035.1 Avahi laniger | reverse complement strand
CAATAGCTCTCGCTTCTACTGGCCCACCCTGAGCATTCCCAGTTGCCAGTGGTAGTTTCCAGGTTAGAGTCCTCTACTCAGTAATCACCTCCCCTTTCAGGACCCGCTGGGTGCCAGAGACCGGCTTCCTGAGTCCTATCTGCCTCTCGAAGGGCTTGTAAGTCAGTGGGGAAGCTAGACTGTTCCGTGCGGGACTTGTCCCGGTGCACTTACTGGCCAGGCTGGCGCCGCCATCGCACGCTCCTCTCTCTATTGTTGTCTGTCTGCACTTTCCAGGTTTTGTATTCCTATCTCCTGTTATTCTTTTTCCTGATTTGTGTGTCCCCCGCTGAATCTGCACCGATTCCCCTCGCTGTTTTTGTGGGAGAGCGCTCCGATGTGTCTAGCAGACCGGGATCTACGTCTCCCTCTCTGGAAGCAGGGATCCGGGAGGCTACCCTAACTCCGCCATTTTTCCAGGTTCCTATACTTTAATAATTCTTTACACATGTGAAACATTTAAGAATTTTCAAAGGGCTTTCACATCGACTGCTGATTATATTGTGAAGCCTTGAATAATATGCAGTGTTTCGATCATATTTTTTTCATCACAGCATAATGCTCCACATATATAAATATTCTGCAAAAGTGTGTTGAATGAATTAATGAATTTAATTCACGTAACAAACTGTGTGAGGCCTACAGGCAAGCGTTATACCATTTATATATCTAGAAATCAGTTTTAGTGATTTTCCAGAGTGTCTTAACCAGTTGATGTGGGGAAAAAGACAATATATTTGCTGATGTTTTAGCCTTTAGTAAACTACAGATAAAATCCTGAGAAGAAAATAGGAAGAGACATAGCCAATAAAATTCTGCAGAGAGGGAACTTTTAAAGAACACATACATTTATTTGAACACTATTATGATACCTGTAAGAACTGACCAACAAAATATATGTCTTATGTGGACAGGGAGAAGCCTAAAATCAGGATTCATTTTCTCAGTTCTTAGATTTTTACTATTTGTACACTGTTATGTAACTTAGGTTTTTGCTTTTTTGTTTTTGTCTATAGGGACTACCACCACTAACGTTAAGGGTGTTCACTTCAAGGTTTTATCTTTACCTTTTAAGGCTTAAGGAAGATAGTTTTTGAATGTTTTTAAAGCCCTTTTATGTCTTACATTAAGTAATATTTGAACTGAGTCTTAAAAAATAAATGGGTTGAGTGCCAGTTCTAGAATTGGGCGAAGATAGTTTCAAACTGAGGAAACCATGTAAGCGAAGTCCTGAGGTGAGAAACTGTGGAGGAAACACTTGGGGGATAGGTATGGTTGGTGCATGAAATATACGAAAAGGAGAGGTTTCATATTGGGGGAAGATTATGAAGCACCTTGAATATCAAACAGAGCATATTGTCCCATGAGTGGGAGTGGGGGAGAGTCATTGATGGTCATTCAGTAGGAGAGTTGCAGCATAGGTCAATAATGTGTTTTCTTTGAAAAATAATGAGGGCTTAGCCAGATATTTTCTTTAGTATGATCACTCTGGAGATAATGAAACAAGAGTGGAGTGTATGTGTGGGTGTATGTGTTGGAACACAGGACTAGAGTAAGAAATTGGGACCGTATCACCATCTGACAGACATTATTTCAACAGCCCAATTAAAATGAAAAATGTATCCACCACTTACTAGGTATATAACCCAGGACAAAATACTTCTCTCTAGGCCTCATTTTCCTCATTTTTATCCTATATAATTGTCATTAGAATTAAGTGAGAAATTGTATATACTACAACTATTAGCACCATGCCAAGTGCATCAAAGGTACTCAGCAAGTGTTTATAATTAATATACCAAGCCAATTAAGATGTATTATTCTATTTTAGAGGGAGGAGAATTAAAAATTATTTTATATTACTTATTTATTGACAAATAAATATTTTATATACTTATGAGGCACAATGATGTTTTGATATATGTATACATCATGGAATAGTTAAATCAAGCTAATTAACATATCTATTGCCTCATATACTTATCCTTTTTCTGTGGTGAGAACATTTAAAATATTTCCTAGCAATGTTCAGATAAATAATACATTGTTATTAAATATAGTCATTATTCTGTACAATACTTATCCAGAACTTATTCCTCTCATGAATATGTCTCAGGAAAATATTATTGTATTTTCTCAATGAAACACTCACAGCTGAGAAATTCTGCTTGACAAAGGTAATGATGAACGTCAACAATGTCTTTCCCAAGACTATCCTCTTGGCCTCTCTTAACTAAGAGGCCTTTGCTGAGAGGGCCTATAGCAAAGAGATCATGTTGTCACCTGAAGCTTCTACTATTTGGCACCCTGCAACCAGAAAGACAAGAAAGAAGACTCTGTCATGCTTGAGAAGCCAAGCGTGAGCTCTGTGTGTTTGTTCTCCTCCCCGAGTGAGTCAAGCAGGATGTTTCACTCATCTTGGAGTGTTTGCTAGACACTTGGCCCTCATTTACTGTCTTGTATTTCATGGACTCAACCTGCATATTATATGGAATGATGGTGCTATTTTTTATTATTTACTGCATTTTTTTCTACCTTAAATGGCAGAGACTCTATTATGATAGAGACCAAATAAGAACTCTGCCAGATTTCAATGACTGGAACGGGTAAGACTGGAACAGCTATGTATTAGGAGCAAAGAGGTTCTATTCTACCTTTGGAATTGGTTTTATCTTAGTAGTATCCAAGGATGATTATAATGCTGGATGCAGAATGTACAATAGATGCACATGGTATTGAAAGTTAATAGCTATTTATGTTGTTGTCCCTCAAAAAAATAAGCAACTAAGCATCTATTATAGTGTTAAAAGACAGAGCATTGATATAAATAACATTATTTAATCTAAAATATTTACTGAATATTAGCCACATACCAGATCACCTACAGTGTTGTTGGAATTCAAACATGGCTATGCAATGATTCCTTCCCTCAAAGTATTCCAAATAGAGAGATGCCCTTAAGGAATAGGCTTGGTGAACAGCAATAACTAAGTTATCCTTCTTATTTTTAATTAGTGACTTATAGTTAAAGCAAGCTGCATATTAACTTCATTCCACTTTGTCTAAGAACATTCAGAAATGATTTAAAATATATTTTTGCATGTTTTGTGTTTCTTTTGGGACACTCTTATCTTTTACACTCCTGGAAAGATAGAAAATCTGTGTTTTCCTCTCTAAAAATATTCAATTTGGTGATTTCCCCTCAGTCTTATACAGGTGAATACAGTCTGACGTTTAGTTGGATGCTCTTGTTTAGGCTGACATTGTTGATCCCCGAGATTTCTTAAATGGAGAAATGAAGGAGGTGAACAAGCACTCACGCTGAAGAATCTCCACATGGTATAGCTCTATGTCCACTTATGAACTGAATGATTGAAGAGTTACAAAAATGGTTTCTTTGATCTCAGGTTTATTTATCTGACTGTCATGAGATACAAATCCAATGACGTTCGCATACACCTTTGTGGTTGGAAGAATGTTGTTTGGGAGAGCTAATGCATTCCTTTTAATACACTTTGGTCATCTGAGCCCCTTTATTATGAAATACAGTAAACATTCCTGCATTATTTATGTCAAATTCTTATCAGAGACATGAAAAGTTATAGGTTAGGAAAGAGGGAAAAAAAAACACTGAAATCTCCACATTCAATATGCAATATTGCATTGAAATAATCATTTGTTCTATTGAGTATCAGCCAGTACCAAGAAAGAGGCAAAAATTTCCCCTTTTAATGTGTCTTCTTGGGATGCATGAGGGGACCACTGAGTCTGTGATTGGAGATGACAGTTTAAGTATTCTCATGCTGTAATTTCCCAGAGTCACCTCAGAGAAATAAGAAAGTAAGATTCTATTCTGCTTATGATGTGTATTAAAATTCTAGGATGGAATCTACTCAATATTCACATCTGAGCATTTGGTTAGAATGTGTCTAACTTCCTAAGAAAAATCCTCTGAAGATTGTTGTAGTAATATCATCATTTGATTCTTTCATTTAAGAAGTTTATCTCATTCTGATTTCTACCATGAAGTGGAAGGGAAGTTAGACCAAAGTATGCTTCAGTAACTAGCTAAAATAAATTCATAGTCCAGTTAAATTAATCCAAAAGATTAATATTTGCTTTTTATAAAAACCCAAAAGATTATGTTAAGTGAAGCTCAACATTTTGTCCAATCTCAATCTGTTATTGAAACCATCTAGACAAATTTTCCATCTATTAAGTTACTACTAGTCAATGTACTGGTATGAATTTATTACCTGGAAAAGTCATATTTTATATTTATACACATATAAGTTTCTGGGTAACCCAGGCCCAAATGGTTCACTGGCAACATCAGGACATTTTTCCTAAATTGGAGATAATAGTTATTCTCTAATTTATGAATCAATTGGTTCAGTATGGATGGAGCAGACATGAGAAAGTATTTTTATGAAAATTGGCAGAGTCTAGTCTATTTACATTTTTGGTGGAATGCTAGAATTTCTTACCAACTTTTTTGGACAGTAAATCCATTACAGCAATTAATCTATTTGTATGAACTTTAAAAGAGGATCTCTGATTATTTGTGATTGGTTTAACAATCTCTGAATGAATTAGACACACATTTAATCATATAACAAGAGAGAAAATTCATTAAAACATCTTAAATGCATTGCTTATATTTCTTTGTCTGACCTCAGCTGTCAAAAAGCCATGATGACAATCTGATTTCAAGTGTGTCTAATCCAGGAAAGTGGCAAAAATCCTTTCAGAACAATTGGATTGCTTCTTCCTTGTTCTGCTACCCATTGTATACACGAGAGTCATCTCTTTAGATGAGATGGCTACATTAGTAATATCTTGTTCTTTTTTTTTTCCCTCTTAGGCTGAATTTGAGTATTTTCTGTTTAAGACAAGATATAGACATTTCCAGTATCTGGAAAAGCCTTGGTGATTTCCCCTAGTGTTATACAGGTGAATACAATCTGACATTTAGTTGAATGCTCTGATTTAGGCTGGCATTGTTGATCCCCGAGATTTCTTAAATGGAGAAACGAAGGAGGTAAGCAAGCACTCACGTTGAAGAATCTCCACATGCTATAGATTTATGTCCACTTATGAACTGAATATTTGAGAGTCTCTACCTTGTCTTTTCCTCGTATCTCATTTTGTTTCTGTGCAGACCAAGTTCACTGCTAAAGACTAATGGGACAATAAAAGCACAGTCACCAAAAGACTTCTAAAAATATTTTTTACCAGGGCCAAAAGACCGTTTGATGGAGAAATGGAACTTTCCCTGTGGATTTATCCAAATAGTATTTTCTATGAAGCAAGTTGTTCCACTTTCTTTCCCACTGGGTTATTTCCTTACCTACTTCTACTACAAAGTAATGGCTTCAATGAACTTTTCCTGATGAATTTAACATGCTGGACAATCATTTCTTTAAAAAAGAGAGGCAACATATGTGTGGACAATATTTTAAGACTAATATAAACTTTTCCCTTGCCCAAGTATACTATTAAAGAACACTTAATCTCCTGAATAACACTTTAGGCTGATTTGTCGCTCAGAAGAGAGAATTAGCAGAAGGAGCTCTGATGGCCACAAATCAGATTTAGTCTCAGAAAGAGACTGATGGCCTTTAGAGAACCATGAATGAGATCATTGATGTGCATGTCATTTAATGGGCACTTGATTATATCAGACAGCTAGTAGTATTTTAAAAAATCATAATCCACTAAAATCAATACCTCATATGATAATAATAATAGTTACAGATAAAATATGTTGACCCATTATGTGCTGAAATCGTCTTAGGTGCTCTGACTCCATTTTTTCTTTCAATTATAATACCAATCTTAAGAGGTAAATGTATTATCTGTCTTCTCATTTTTCAAGATCAAAAAGGTGGGGAGGCCAAACCAACTAGTAATAACAATAATGAACACTTATCCAATGCTTATCATTTGCCAGGACATGTTTTAAGATTCCAATTATATGAACTCATTTAATCTGCAATAAAACCTACTGAGTAGGTATTATTATTTAATATTAGTCCCAATTTTAAGATGAGGAGATGGAGAAGCACAAGAGAGATTAAGCAATTGCTCAGAGTCTCAGCTAACAAGCAGTGGAGTTGGGCCTGAAATGCTGATAGACCGGTTTCCCAGGCTGTCCTCTTACCACTGCATCCCACTGCCTCTGCCTCTCTGCATAATCAATTATCCAGTGATTATGGGTAATTAATTACCCAGCAACTGGCTAGTGACAGTGATGGGCCTTAATTTCAAGTCTGTGCCTTTAATTTCTGTGTTTTACTCTATTTCCTCTCATTTACTAAGCACAAAATTGGTGTGCTTAGGGAAAAGCCCTGTGGTTTTGTTGCACATACAGGTGGGAGAGAAGTATATGGAGAGACAATCCTTGACCTTAGGAATTTCACAGAGAATCTGCTTTCTGTCTAATAAGGGGCCTATTCACCCAACTAACACCAGTATGACTTCTCCAAGCAATCTTTCTGAGGTCATTAGAGCTTATTTATTGACTGATAATAATGACTGCATTAAACTAGACTTCACTGTACACAAATAGTTGGGACTAATTATAGAAATGTAAATATGATTATGGATACAATTACTGATTACCAATTAACACAAGCTTATTCTTTGTATAATCACAGTAGTCCTTTTTCTTGATGACAGTGTTTTGGGGCATTGGTATTTTCCATAAACAATGTATTTACATTGGTAATCATATGGTAAAGAGCTATTATTTTTTTAATGATTTCTCATAAAAGTGGAAGATAGAAACTAGTCCTTCTGGACGCATATGGCCAAAAAGAATTATAACTCCAATCCTGTTTCTCCTGGGAGTGTTTACTCTCTCATCACACCCTGAACTGAGCAAGAGTATTTTTAGCCTAACTCTTGGAATTTGGGGGATTATAGATCAATATAAGATGGAGATTTTAGTTACATACTAGAACAGAAGAGAGGGCACTGTATTGAGTCTGAAGATTTGATTAGAAGCCCAGGCACTATTGACAGCTTTCTGTGTTACATTGGGTAAAACATATCTGTATAATAATCTTTTCTAACAATATTATGTTGTGATTCCTCAAGACAAGTTTTGCATTCTTAACTTCTCCTTTGGTTCCAAGTCTGCTGTTTCTCTGTCATGCTGGGACATTACATTGCTATGTAAGAGTTCCTCACCCTAGAATGAAAATTTCAAGTTCATAAAGAAAACAATCTAAGGTTGCAATAGCCTTTTGCGTGATAAAGAGCTGGAGAGTCTCAAGAGATATATAGTGACTGTGCAATAAATGGTCTTGGCAGTTTAGGTGTCAGAGAGTTAATTAGGTCAAAGTGAGTGATTTGGTTTTGTGGTATTTACCTATTTTTTCCTTGTGCAATTTTATTTGCTTTAGATAAGTTCTTCTTAAATGTACTCAACGCAGAAATAGACTGCCCCAATCCTGTCTCCATTGCTTAATACTCTGTTATATTGGTAGACACATGTTCTCTTTGAAACTTAGTTCCCCATTTCTAAAATAAGAATAATAATACCTAGTTAACAGAATCTTATTGAATATTAAATGAACATTTAGCTAAGAATATTTATATACTACTTAATATTTTCAAATTCAAGGGATGATGATGATAATGACACTTTGCAGAGAATAAACAAAGAATTTGAGAGAGATACAGTAACTCCTTCAGGTGTTTTTGCTTAAATAGGTGATTTTACAGTGTTCCAAATAAAATACTAGCAGTTTTGAAATTAAGATAGCTTCAAAATTTTATGGACTTATTTTAAACTTGGACTCTTAACCAAGATTTGCCTTAACAAGAAGGAATGATCCACCTGAATATAACCTATTTGCTTTGTGAAAAATCAATAATACTGCTATAACTACTACCAGTATCACTACAAAGATACTACTAGTGTTGTAGATAATGTCAATATCATGATATTTCAAGAATGCTCATCCCCTCCAAATTTATTAAAATGAATGAAATCTTTTTTTTTTTTTCTAAAAGTGTGGCTGTTGTATAGTGAGAAATGTTTGTTACCTTTATCTTTTCTTGGGGATGTTGTGAAGTGGCATAAAGCAATTATTCTTTCCATGCAAATGATACCAAGAGTGACTCAGGACAAATGTATACCTATTGAGTTGGGAAAAGTAGGGAAGAAATCTAAATATATATGGGGAGAGAGCTCTCTTCCTTCTTTGGACTAGTAGTCATTGCTAGGTCTCTGGTTTTGCAAATGTAGCTGCTGCTTTAAGATTTTCAAACAGTCTGAAATTTAATGCAAAATCTCAAACTATGTTACATATTAATTTATTCTGTTTCTCTCAGCACTAGATTCTTAGACACCAGTTTGTGGCCAAGTGACCTATTTTTGATCTTCTCAGCCCCATTTCTAATGTGGCTCTGGTTATGATTTGGCTTTGCTCAATTCACTGCTAGAGTAGTTTCCAAACTTTTTAAGCCTGCAAACTCCAATCAGTCCTCCGTCTTAATTCTCACTCCTAAGAGAGCAAAAGGATCAAACACACGGTGAGGTATAACGCTACCAGAATTGGAAATGACTGACTTTAAAGTTGATTTTCCCCAATCCTTTCATTGGACTGAAGGAAGCTGGGACCCCAGAAGAAGAGATTTGATTAGACTTACAAAGGAAACTTAGTCAAAGCCAGAACTGACTTCCAGGTCTCCCAATTTCTACCTCGGTTGTCTTTCAACAATATCCTGCTGCCTTTTTTGATGTTGATTTGTAAAAGCAAATCTTTTGAAAAGTACCCAGAAATTTTCCTTTATTTAGCACTAAAGGAAATGGTGTTAGGCAATCATGTTGCTACTTTCCATCCTCCTGACCTTTAGATTTTATGCTAAGTGATTTCCTGGAAGTGAATCCTAACATATCAAATACATTTTTTCCAAAAGTCATTAACTTGTTCTATCTTCTGAATTTATCACGACTCACAGGTGTAAAAGCCCCTTGAGGAATTGCTAAATGTCTCAGACATTTCAAAGATGTTCTGGGTCAAATTACCATTTAGAAAGAGGACACTTAAATTAGAGGTGAATAAGAGTTGAAAATCAACTGATTTACTCCCTGGAGGAAATAAGAATGTCTCAATTATATGCAGTATCAGGTCAGGCTTCTCTGGAGATTTTACAGTGATGTATGATTCCAGTGCCCCTGAAAAACCAAGCCTTTATGGATGACCTAATTTAGTTATAAAAATAATTGCTGTAAAGGGCATTATTCGCCTTACCTCGGACTAAAGCATAGGCCTTTTAAAATTCATTAGTGCATTTGATTCACTTAGCAGACTGCTTACCTATTATTAGGTCTCGATTCCTCTGTTTTCTTTTTTTTTCCCTGCTTCAAAACTGTTCAACTTCTGAGACCACAAAATCTTTCTTAATCAAAAATACTAACTCTCACTTAGAAAATCTTACAAATCTTACAGCACTTAATCCCTCTCTTGTGCCACTTAGGTTTTATTAGAAGTGATAATGAACTATGCTTCTTCCTTTTCTCCTCTATTATTCTATCAGAAACTTTATACAAGAACTGGGTGCATTCATTATCCCTAAAAGCCAACATACATCTTGGAGTATAGTGGGAGTTCAACAGATGCTTGAATTTACTGAGCAAAAGCTGATATGTGGGTTTTTTTCCCACTTACTGTGCCACACAGAGAAATGCTTAGGTATGTATGGATTAAACATAATTATAAAAATAAATGTTTTCTTAAAATCTATGCCAAAAGATTCAAAATTGTTCTATTTGTGTACAAAGGAATAAAAGTTATCAGTTTCGAGTTGGAGGCTATAAACAATAATCAGCTGATTTTGTATGTGAGGAAAACAAAATTTATAAACCATTTAAACCACCCAACCGAAACACAAACAGGAGTGAGCTATTAAGTATTTACATTAGACTTAACGTTCATTTCTTTAAATGAGGAACTAATGCTAGGTCAGTTCCCAATAAGTGATAATTTACCAGCAAACAGTCACATGTGTCCGCATGGCAACAGGCTTGGCAGTGCTTAGAAGAGGGACCAAACAAAGGGAAATGAACATATTACTCAAAGTGTCAACTCCAACCTATTCATTTGATTTAATCAATCTCATGGCACATTGGACTTCCTCGACAAATAAAGGCACAAAAGCTGAGTTAGGTCAACCATCCTTCTTGGTTTTTGTTTTGAGGGATTTATTCTGCTCACATGCAAAAGAATGTAAAGTTGGCTTTTTCAACTTGTACTAAGACATTTAACAATGTGAATCAAATTCATAAGACATCAGCTGAAACCATAAGCTTTAAAGTGAACCCTGAAGGAATTAAATAAAGGTTGCATCCTCAAAGGATCTCCTATATTACAGGTGCAATTTTACATCTGCCAACAAAATGCCTACTGAACTAAGAGCTGAAACAATACAGTTGTGGGAATGATGATCTACTGTATTTTTCTAAAACCATAAATTTTGTGTATGGCATTAGAAGAACATCAAAGTGAAGAATAAATGAACTGGAGCATTTCACATTATCAAAGACATCATTGAAAGATATTCAAATTATCACTGTATAACATCTCACTTGTTTCACAAGTACCCTTCCAATTGATTTCAGCCTCCCCTTGCACAACTACAAGGGCAAGGAACTAACTCATTAGCTCCTAGGGCAGTCTATGCTACCTTTAAGTGAGTTTCTTGGAATACTTTGTCAGCATCTGTTACCTTGAAATTTCTATCTGTGGTGCAATCGTGTTTCTCATAGCCACATATATATCTATTCTGTCCACATGAAAGATTTTCAGTAGAAAAAACTTAATAACTTCTCAACTATCCAGGTTAAATACTATTACTTTTCAACTGTTTCTCTATGTGATATCAGGGATCCTCACTATTATTGTTTCTCTCCTTATCTGCACAATAAAGTATGTCTATGATTATAAAGCTCAGACTTATGTCCAAAGTACAACACATTTTTTCCAGGATTTGTTTCTGATTTGCCTTATTTATTGACGTTTCTTAATAAAATGTATTATTAATTAATGTAGATTGCATTCACAAAGTTAGTAATACAGAATGTTTAGTGATTAACCCAATGAGAAATGTGCATAGTTCATATAAAACAGTAACAATTTGTTGAATATATAAAAAAGTACTGAAACTTTTATTATGGATAAGAATTCTAATTATTATAAACATTTCAATTTTCCCAAATTAATTTATACAGTTAATGTAATTTTACTATTAAACCTACTATGATTTTTCCTGGAACTCTATAATGAGACAACAGTCATCTAGAAATATAAATAGGTAATAAATATCAAAGGGTATTAAAATGTAAAAATGAGCATACATTTAAATTTGTTTTTACAAGTTAAAGCATATAGTACTGGATAAAATAGATGTGTAAAATAGAAAATAGACAATATAATAGACTACACATAAATTTAACATATTTGAGAAAATATTTGCAAATCAATAGAGAGTTGGGGCTCATTTAATAACAGGTCTAGAATAAATGTTTAGAAATTTGGAAAACAAATTTAACTTCTCAAGTTATACCAAAAACATATAAGGTTAGATTAAAGAGTTGTAATTAGTTTTCTGAAGCCATACTGTTTTGTAATTTTTTAATTCACAGAAAAATTACAAAGGTACTTGTAACTTTCTCCCTACCATGTCCAATTAGCATGGTGGATCAATATAGTGGACTAATACAATATTATGCAGAATTTTAAGATGCTTAGGCTTTCTATCGACTAGTATGATGTTGAACAAGAGAATTAATATAGCTTAGAGTCAAAACAATAAATGTGTATGGCTGTCTATTTCCTGTATAACAAATCTTTTATTTTTCTTTATTGATGGGGATTGAGAAGAATACATTTTCCAGATCAATAGCTGAAAACCAAATATCAGAGATTGTCTTGACCTATTCCAGTAAGGACCCACAAATTCATTTGGTCCCACAATTTCATGAGAGTGACAATATCTCTCAGCTGAATTGAAAGGGGGATCATTGCTCCAGCATAATTCATGCGTTTGGTTATGATACTGATCTCTACAATTCCTCTTGGAATGTGGTAATAGCGCTGCCTTGCTCTACTGGTAGTTTGAGGGGAGAGTTTCAGGAGCTGTTACTTGGCCCTTCTTAACATAATATTATATACTCTACAGTCACAATAATATGAGAGTTCTGCCAGTTCCTAAATATGTTTATCTCAATTATGCACTTGGGATCAAAGAAATGACCATAGGATGTGTCCACAGACCTGTTGCACACATAGTGAGATGTTTGGACCATAATTCCATTCATTGCTTGCCCTCCATAAATCTTCATTCTAGTGAGGGAACACAATGCATTTCAGAGCCCATCTTTTAGATCTAAGGTCAGTTTAGATTCTATATCAAACTGCTCTAGAAAGATCTGGATATTTCCTTTCTCCAGTGAACTGTTACTCTTATAAATGACTGTAGGTTTTCTTGGAAAAGGATTGAGGAAATAATTATTTTATATGTAAATGGTGGCATTGCAGGGTCCTTTCTCCAAGACTTAGCTGTCCTTTCAACTGATGGGCTCCGGTTCTGAAAATTGTCTAATATAAAGAAACTTTTTCTTTATATTAGACATATAAATTGCTATTTTTCTTTGTAGTTATTGACATTAGCTTTCTGCTCATCAATATTTAACTTTTCCATTTATACAGTTATAATAGCCTGACTATCTCACTTCTGGGATCACTATAATCAAGTAGTCATCCGTACAGATTCCTGATGTTATAAACACCCTGGTTGCCATACCAACTTTGTAGTTAAATTCAGGTTGCTTCTCATGATTAAGTGCCATCAGCTAGCCCTTCCTATTCTGAAATCCCACGCGCTCCATTGCAACCAAGCCTCTCAACTCCACGCACCATTTACTACCATCGACCTTGGCTGGCAAAGGACACTCAGCAAGGATATTCTCAATAAAGCCTGTGTTCCCCTCAAATGGGAATTTCTATCATCTTAGTGAAGAGTGTGTCCTCTTTGCCTTCTCAGGGAACACAGGGCAAGTAATTGGTTCTCTAGTTTCACAAGTTAAATGCACTATAACTTGTCCATCTCCCCATGCCTTTTGACTTCTTCCACAAAATTCTAATAAAAAAAATTCTTATGTTTCCACTGCATTTACTATCTGTTATCTTCATTGTGTCCAAGATTTAAAGAACAAATCCAGCAATGCTTTAGGACCATCTCTGGGTATCCTTGCAATAACATCATCATAATGTTAAATCCTGAGTTATGGGAGAGTTCTCCTATATCAACACATATTTCCATATGCTCTCTTATATTCAACCCTTCCACCTCTCCCAACATTCTCCGGGTCTATGCCCTCATATGTTCTCCTTGTTCTCTCTTGTACAGATTAGTTAGAACTTGAAACACTTTTGGAAAGAAAGCTATCTACTATGTGGGCAGGGACTGTAGCTCCTGCTCAGCCTGTGCTTAACCTTACCCTAGTTATTAGCCTATAGGCAATCAGGGAAGTCAGGGACAGATTTACGGCAGAAAATCATCATCTTGCAAGATCTCCACCTCAGATAAGGTATTCATATAGTCTCCAGGCAAGGGAGAGGTACTCTTTCTAGCAAGGAGAATAAGATGACTTCTTGTTCAAGAGGATTCAGTGGAGTCTAGGTGCTTATGGTCCTCAAACAAATGTATCCAAATATTTTTATTCCCAAGCTTCAAGGTCTAATTCTTTCCCTATCACAGCCCTGACTTTAGCACAGGAGATTCATTACAGTTCTGCATTTAGTCTCTTTTGAAATTCTATCATGCTAATAATTGAATCCTGAGCTTAATTTTAAGGTTAGTATACCCATTGGCTTCAAGAAATTCGGTTATCTTTAAATGCTATGTGGAAGACTTCCAGCTTTCATAGTCTTCCTTGAGTTAGTTGTTGGCTGACTTGATCCTGTCTTTCTCTTTCTTAAAAGCATATAGAGAAATCAGCAACACTTAATATTTAATAAGTATTAAGTCCGATTCCGTAATACTTAAATTTATTACTGTCTCATTGTCATCCTGATCCACCACAGAGTCTTCGCATGTCATGGGTAATTACCATTCCCTTACCTCCAACAATGGAGCTTTGTGGCCATCTGATAACTGAGTGATCTAATTCCAAATTCTATCTTGAAGGTCTAATTTTCAGGGTCATTTTCATTGTCACCTCCCTCAGTTTGAGTTCCTCGTAGAGCCAACCCTACAACAAGCACCTTACGATTCCAGGGAAGCAAAAGTGAAGGAGTGTGAAAAGTCATACAGAGAAGGGGAAAATGCCAACAAAGGATAAGTGAATGAGCAGGTTATCACTGTGGGGAAACAGACCCTCTTAAAAAACTGTGTGAAATGCATCTCAGAATTGTCCCTCGAGTGGATGAAAATCCTGGGGGCATTAATTTACTAACTCCTATGTTCTGTTGGCTGAGGACTATAAATTCTTTAGCACTGTAAATTCCCCTACACTTAGAGGTTGTGTTGGAACATGTCAGAAAAGCTTTCTTGGCTTTGCAAAAATCAAAGGAGAGGCCAGGCGCAGTGGCTCATGCCTGTAATCCTAGCACTCTAGGAAGCCCAGGCCGGAGGATCGCTTGAGGTCAGGAGTTCAAGACCAGCCTGAGCAAGAGTGAGACCCCGTCTCTACTAAAAAAATAGAAAGAAATTAGACGGACAACTAAAAATATATAGAAAAAATTAGCTGGGCATGGTGGTGCATGCCTGTAGTCTTGGCTACTCGGGAGGCTGAGGCAAAAGGATTGTTTGAGCCCTGGAGTTTGAGGTTGCTGTGAGCTAGACTGACGCCATGACACTCTAGCCCAGGCAACAGAATGAGACTCTCTAAAAAAAAAAAAAAAAAATCAAAGGAGACAGTTTTTGAAGCACACTCTTGATGGGGGAACAGGAAGTGTGGGGAACTATCCATTACATTCACACTGAAATCAGATAAGTGAGAGTTTATCATGGTACATCACATACATCAGCTAAAAAAGATGACTATCATGCCAATCTCACTTTGTAAAAATATTCTTTGGCTGACAATTTTCTGCAGAACGAATTCCATATTCCTTAGCAAGTTATACATAATCATTTTAAATTGACTTTTACTTACTGTTCAAGTTTCACATACATAGGCATCCACTCCCTAAATACTCCATTGTCTATTCATATAGAGCTCCTTCTTGGTGTCACAGTGTGTGCCCTTTCGTATCTTTCAGACTTCGCATATGTGATCTTCTCTGCCTGACATATCTTTAAATTTTGCCACCCTTTCTACACTGAATAAACCTAAAACTCCATGGTATGACACTCAAAGCCATCTACAACTGGTGTCTCTCTTGCCTTATCACCATGGCACTACTTTTCAAACGGCCTAGAAAATCTTCATTATTTATTTCTTATTTTTTTTTTTTTAGGTTCGATGCAATGGTCACATGTATTACGAAGCATCATAAGACTTTCTTATCTATAACCCTCAGGATGGAATGATCACTTTATCCTTATCCTCACTCAACGATTTTATGCATTGCTATTGTGGCACTTATTCCACATTATGGTCATCTGCCATCTGCATTAGACTGTGCACAGCTAGGAATATGACACATTGTCTAATTTACATACTTTGTCTATAAAAATAATTGTTCATCAGTTGAGTCAAGGGAGGGGAGATAAGATTTTTATGTCATTTTAAATTTACATAAAAATAAAACCAGGTCTAAAACAGGCTATTTTGCTGATTTGAGACTACAAAAAAACTAAACATGGATTTTTAAATATAATATTTTGTATGCATTTATACCTTAAATTATAATTAACAATTGTGATTAAACTAAATTTTTATAATGCATTTTAGTGAAAATAGAGCTAAATTCAAGTAGGCACACAGAGAGTAATATGTGTAATTGTACTGCATTCTTTCAAGAAAGAATGGAAGTTAATTTAAAGTATTTGGATAATGAAGTAATAGATAGAAAGTTAGGATTGCTTTCAGAAATGAATTCCACTCAAACTCATGGAGAAAGTGCTATGAATAATCTAAGCATACCATCGATGAGACAATATTTTTATTATTTTCAAACATTAAATATCTGGAAAGTGTATCACAGAAAAGCAGGATTCTGATGGTGAAAAAAGAAAAGTATTTATTTCCCAGAAAGTTATCAATTGTTGACAGCCAAATTAGAAAAGAAAATTATAGCAATTTATTTAACTTTTGTGACATTTTTTTCTCATCAAAAAGATGATGAGGTGGGACTACTTGAGCTGAAGTTATCATTCAGGTGAATAAAAGTTTATTAAAATCTTTGCTTTCATCACTGAATTTTTTGACTCATCTTTCTTTTATTTTTCTAAGAAAGCTATCATACCCAATTTCCTTGCCATTTTACTATCCCTCCTTCTCCTAATAGGGTCCATGCCAAGCTCAAGATAGGCTATAATTTAAAGATGAATGATCTGGAAAATACAATTTCAACCTAGGTCTCAAAAATTCCCACAGATATTTCTTTGAACATGACTTTGTAGTCTAAAGTCAAAAACACACACACAGAAAAGACACAATCAGTGAGACCCAGTGTAGAAATAAAATCACAAAGTCAGTCCTGCAATTATACTAAACATTGAAATATAGAATATATAACAGAATATTTATAATATATGTTTATTATGTTTCTAGAAAGAAGATAAGTTTGAAAAAGTGAAATAGTGTAAGTAATAAAGGAAGCTAAAATGCTTCTAAAATGGAAAGTATAACAGATAAAATTTAAAACATTATAAATGGAATTTAATATATAATGAATAAAATTTAAAACCCAGTGTATTGTTAAATAGGAGATTAAACACAGCTGAAGAAAGATTAGAGAACTAGAAAATCGGTCTGAATAGATTATCCAAAACACAGTGAAGAGAAACAGTAGGAAAATGTGAAAAAGAAGACGCAAGGACATTAGAGCTGATCTAATCTACTTTTATTTGGAGATAGCTCAGATGGAGACAACGGAAAGAATGAGAGGGAGGCAATATTCAAGAAATAACTACTGTTAAGTTTTTAGAATCATTACAAAGTATCAACTCTACATTTTAGAAAATCCAAGTATTGTCAAAGTAGTTGTAGTATTAACTAATCTAAATACAATATAAGGAAAATATGGAATATTAAACACAAAGAGATTATCTCAATTTAAAAAAGAGAAACTATACGCAAATAAACATGATTGGACTTAGATCTGAATTTCAACAGCAACGATGGAGGACAGAACACAGAGGAATATTACCTTTAAAATTGTGAGATACAATAGCTAAAGAAACCTAGAGTCATATAGTGAACTAAGCCCTATTTCAAGAATTAAAATGAAAACAAAATCATTTTAAGGCAATCAAAAACTGAATTTTCTGCCAACAGACACTTGCAGAGGAAATTCTAAAGAATATAGTCTGGGCAGAATGAAAGTTATGTGTGAAAGAAGTTATGACTCTAAATAGATATTGAACAAGAAGCTGAAGAGAAGTGATGAACTAAATATGTAAGTAAGTCTAAATAAGCATTGACTGCATGAAATACTAATATCTTATAGATTTAAGAAAAACAACAGGAACTAAAAGAACTTGAAAATAATGGTAAAAAGGAGAAAAGAGGAAAGTATTTGATATTGTTTGTATATTCTTGAAAAGACGTCAACTTCACATTTTCATATATTAAATATGCATATTAAATTTCCTAAAATAATAAAATAAAAATAGCTTCTTCATAATTTTCAAAATAATAGAAAGAAGGAATGAGATAAAAATAGTTAATTTAAAATGAGGCAAGAATAGAGAAGAAAATAATTCATAAAAAAGTAGAATAAATACAAAGCACAAAAAAATTGGAAGAAATAAACCTAAACAAACCAATAATTATAAGAAAACTTGATTAAAGTAAGGAAAAAAGAAGAAAAAAGATTATATAATATGTAACAAATAACAAAAAAATCAAGCAGAAAACCATACATACAATCATATTAATTATCTCAAATGATCTGTTTGGGGTGAATTTCCTTTTGAGCAGACTAAGATAATTAGATTGAGGTAAAAGGAAAATAAAGCTATATGACATTTTCAAGAGTCTGACCTAAAACAAAGTCATTAAGTGGTTAAAAATAAATGAATAAATGAAGTCCTATCAGTCAGATGCAAACAAGCAAAAAAAGCCAAGATAGTAATTTAAGGCCAAAAGTATTAAGTATTTTAAAGAAGAACATTTTATGGTATAACGTATAATCCACGAAAAAAAGGATTGGGTCATAATTTTTTATGAATCCAACATATAACCATAAAAACATAAATATTAATAAAATTCTTAGGAAATAAATAAACAGCAAATTTGATAAACTGGTATATCCTAGGTCAGAGCTTGACAGATCAAGTAAGCCAAAATTAAGAAACTGTAGGGTTCAACTAACACAATTTGATCATTTTCTTTATGTATAAATCCTTGTAAAATATAGATAACAGACATTTTCCTCACATGGTCATTGAACTTTATATAAGTTGATTCTATATTTCACAAAAAGAAAGCCATAGGAGATTCCAAATAGTATAAATATTACAGGCCACATTCTTTTATTGTAATGTAATAAAATTAGAAATTATTTAAAAATAGAAAACCAAATTTAAATAACTAATATCCTCAAATATGTTATCCGAAATCAAAAATCTAAACAGAAATGGATATAATTTAGAAGAATAAAGATAATATAACCAAAATTTTACTCAGAGCAAACTTCATAAAATTGAATTATTTTCTATTCAGACAGATGAGAAATAAAAAAGTAAGCATTCAATTCAAGATCCTAGAAATAGCACATCAATAGCAATAAAAAATTCTGAATTAAAAGTGATATTAATACCATAGGATAAATACAGTAATATTGATAAGTCACATGAGAACTACATTTTTGAAAGGATCAATAAAATTATTAAATTGCTGGCAATACTGACAAATAAAAGAGAGAAAAAATATATAGGAGCATGAGTGATTAGAAAGTAGATATAAATGTAGGTAAGTAAAATTATCCCATAGATAAAGTATTACGTTTTATGCTAATAAATGTGGAAGTCTGAAATATATTACCTGCTTAAAGGTTACTTGGTTAATTTTCTGGGAATATATTAAAAATAAATATATTTCAAAGAGAAATAGAAACAGCACTATTAAAACAATAAAATAAGTTGAAGTCATTTTCACAGATCTGTATGATGAATGTAGCCAATGAGTTTGGGGGACACAGCTACATTCCTACACCACCTCTGGCAATATAAATTGGGAAAACCTTTTTAAAGAACAGTTAGGACATAACTGTACAAATTTAAACATGCATATCCTTTAACTTGGAACCATTGCACTTCTAAGAATTGACTCCAGAGATATTATTTTACAAATGTACAAGCATATATGTTTGGGAATGTTTATTTCACCATTATTTGTAATAATAATTAATAGAAACAACATTGATGAACATCAGTAGGGAATTTGTTGGAACAATTCTTGATAGAGCTACACATACCAACCTGGAGAATTACCCACATGCTGAAAGTAACAACCAGCAAGTCATAAAGCAGTACCCCATGTTTTTCTTATTATAGACAAAGAACGTGAATGTTTACATTAATTTAATGTGTTTAACTTAGAGTGCTTACATAAAAATTTTGTAATGACACATCAAGAAGCTATTAATAGCAACTACCACCAGAGAATAGGATTAAGGTATGGGGTAGTTTCTCTTTATTTTGTAGACTTTTGTAAATCTTTGAACTTTCGCCAATCAAAAATTTTGTTTTATAGATTTTTAAAGACTAAAGATAACTTTCAAACTATTTTAAAAAGAAAATGTTATGTTCACCTAGTAGAACAATATGCAGCATACTAAATAAATAGATCTCTGTACAATCATAGGAAGACACTTAACATTTATTATTAAATGAAGAACCAAGTTGCTGGACTGTGCACATCGAATGATCTAATTTCTACTTAAAATATAATTATGTGTCACATGATGTTTTGATCAATGAAGGACGACATATACAAAGGTGGTCTCACAAGATTATAATAGAGCTGAAAAATCCCTATCACCTAGTGATGTTATAGCTGTCGTAAGGTCTTTAGTGTGTAACATATTACTCATGTGTTTGTGGTGATGCTGGTGTTAACCTACTGTGCTGCAAGTTGTATAAAAGTCTAAAAATTATGTACAGTACATAGTACTTGAGAATGATAACAAGTGACTATGATACTGTTTTATGTATTTATAATACTACTCTTTTTATCACTGTTTTAGAAGGTACTTGTTCTATATATATACACACATATACTTGTTATATATACATGTAAAGTTAACGTAAAACAGCCTTGGGCAGGTCCTTCGGGAGGTAGACCAGAAGGCGGCATTGCTATCACAGGAGACGACAGCTCCATGTGTATTATCACCCCTGCAGACTTTCCAGTGGGGCAAGATGTGGGGGTGGAAGACAGTGATGTTGATGATCCTGAGCCTGAGTAGGCCTAGGCAAGGTGTATATTGTGTCTTAGTATTTAACAAAAAAGTTTAAAATGTAAAAAAATATTAAAAATAGAAAAAAGCCTTACAGAATAAGGATATAAAGAAAATATTTTTGTATAGCTGTAGATTTGTGTTATTACCCGGGAGTCAAAAAATTAAAAAAAAATTAAAAAGTTGATAAAGGAAAATGTTACATCATGCTAAGGTTAATTTACTACTGAATAAGATTTTTTTTTCTAAATTTAGTGTAATCTAGAGTATATAATGTTTATAAAATCTATAGTAGTGAACACTAATGTCCTGGGCCTTCACATTCACTCACCACTCGCTGACCCAGGGCAACTTCCAGTCCTGCAAGCCCCATTCATGGTAAGTGCCCTATACATGTGAGCTGTTTTTTTATCTTTTATATTATATTTTTACCGTACTTTTTCTACATTTAGATATGTTTAGATACACAAGAACTTACCATTGTTACAATTGCCTACAATATTCAGAAAAGTAACATTCTGTACAAGTTTGTAGCCTACGAGCAATAGGCTGCACTATATAGCTGGGGTGTGCAGTAGGCTATACCATCTAGGTTTGTGTAAGAATGCTCCATCATGTTTGCACCACGATGAAATTGCCAAAGGATGCATTTCTCAGAAGGTATCCCCATCGTCAAGTGAGGCATGACTGTACTGCATTTCGTATTACTCTGGTGATTAAAACAAGTAATGGTGCTATGGTTTGAATATGGTTTATTTATCCCCACCGAAACTCCTATTGAAACTGGATCCCCAATGTGGCTGTGTTGGGGGGGTGGGGCCTACTGGTAGTTATTTAGTTGCTGTTCTGGAGGTAGGTGAGCTCTCATCCTGGCAAGACTGAATTGGTTCTTGAGAGAATGCATTAGTTCCCTAGACAGTGGGTTGTTACAAAGCCAGGACACCCCTCTGACTTTTCTCTGTTTGCACGTATCTGCTTCCTTTTTGACTTTCTCCACTGTGTCATGTTGCAGCACAAAAGCCTTTGCCAGAAGCCAGCGCCGTACCCTGAACTTCTCCGGCTGTGTAACTGTGAGCCAAATAAACCTCTTTTCTTTATAAATTACCAAGTCTTGAGTATTATTTTATAGCAACACAAGACAAACGGTGACTAACAAGAAAAAATATACAATAGTCCCTCCTATCCACAGGAGATACATTCCACGATCCTCTGTGGATGCCTAAAATCTTGGATAGTACTGACCCCTATATAAAATGTAATTTTTTCCTATGCATACATACCTATGATAAAGTTTAGTTTATAAATTAGGAATGGTAAGAGATTAACAGCAACAACTAATAATAAAATACAACAATTATAGCACCATACTGTAACAAAATTTCTACGAATATGATCTCTCCTTCACTCTCTCTCTCAAAATACTGTAATATTTTTGGGCCATGATCGACCTAGGGTAACTGAAACCATGGAAAGTAAAACCACAGATAAGGGGAAACTGCTGTATAGAAAAACCTTTTAAATCCCAGTGTCTTTGTTATTGAACCTAAAGCTATCCCTTATGAATCAAGATCTAGGATTTAGTATTAGAGTCTGATGACATTTTCTGTGCTAGATTCAGCCTAAAGTGGGGAGCTGTACAAATAGAAGCAATCCAACTTTTCGGCTTCTGAGTAAGATTGATAATAGTAATAAATTTAGAAAATGGTAGATTTTACTCTTGAAAGACAAAATGACTCATTTTTAAAAGTGAAAACCATGTATGTAAAAGATCAAGCATCAACCAACCAAAATGATACAAGTAGTTTGAACTCTGCAGCATTAGCTAGATTTCATACGAGAACAATCCTGTTTCAGTTTAAAACTAACACAGGATCAACCAAGTACCATCACCAGCTCAAGGAATTCAAGCCCCTTCTGTGTGTTCAGGAGGATGTCACCAGGAGGGTAAATCCAGAGACAATAAAAACGGACTTCTTCCTCTTGGTGTGGTGCAGATATTGTGGGCTGAGACAGGAGGCCTGGCTCTGCTTTGGACAAGTTTCTTTCCCTGTCTAGGCCATAATTTATTTCTGTGTAAAATTAGAGGCTTAAAATAAAGTTTGGACAGTGAAAAAACAACCTGAAGGATAAATGTAGTTTGTCTTACTCAGGATAGGGATCACCTGATATTTTTAGCAAAATGTAGAAATCTTAATTTGCTAATTTATTTCACCTGATATGAGGGCCTGACTTGATTATGCATGTAAATCCTAAACTACTTCTGGAAAGTGAGAGGAGGGAGAAAGAGCTGTTAAGGCTTTCCCTGGCAATTTGTCACCTCTGCATGGTAAGCCAGATGAGACTTGTCTTATGAAAAGAGGTTTAAAGTGCCTCTTTTGTTTCACAGTACAAAGCAGGATGCTGATTTTGCAATGAAAAGGCAGACAAGCAGTGGTCAGATTAGAGAAATAAACATACATTCTAAATGGTTCCAAAAGGATGACATTATGTATTAATTGAGGCATTTTACCATTTGTAATTTGGTGTTAAATTATTGAAGCGGTTGAAAATATTTGATGAGGCGACACAATAAAACAATCTCAGACAGATTTTTAAAGCTGCTTTCCCTGTCATGTATCATAAACTTAAAAAGAAAGCAAAACACTTTCCTAACAATTTTTAGCTAGAGCTAAGAGATTGGATTCATTTTGAACATTTCATTATCTCCATTTTAATGGCTACAGAAAATTCAGTGAAATGAGTACTGTGTTGCTCCTTTAAATTCAGCTATTTTCGAGAGTCAAAGAAGTCAAAGACGTAAGGAACAACTTGCTTCTTGGGCTTACTTTTTTGATCTTGTTTGTTCGCAATGCAAGGGAGGACTCAGATTACTTTTGAACCAGCTCATACCAATTTCACGAACTCCTGCTCTGGCATGCCTAAGGAAAGTGTTTTATTAGATATAAAGACAAACTCATCCAACTCATCATCTAAGACTTATTCTTAAAATATGTTTGGGGATGTCGGATGTGAACTCTTAAAGATTTTAAACCCCTTTAAATTAATCAAGGAAAGTATGTCGAACTCTTGCTTCTCCTTAAGAGATGTAGCATTTAGGGGGTCTCTTGAAGAAAAGCTTTTACCTTCTTCATCTCTTTAAAGTGAAGTTTGAAAAATATGCACTTTAAAATTTTTTATTTAGAAATAATTTCAAACTTAGAAATGGTTGCAAAAATAAGAATAGTAAAAAAAAATCCATATAACTTTTTCCCAGATAACCTATTGATAACTTTTCTCTTGATCATTTCCTTTCTATTTTTTATCTCTCTTACGTATTTCCTCCTAGAACAGGCTTTATTTATCTGCTTAGGCTGAATATATTTATTAGTGTAGAAGTAATGTAAGGAAGCAGGGGCATTTTTTTTTTTTTTAAACAAACATGTTCTTGCAAAGCAACTGCCTCAGATGCCTTTGCAGGAACTCCAGGGGACTGGAGGCATCTTTTCTGTTACAACAGACAGTAAATTGCCTCTGTGAGGACAGAGGACCCAGGAGAATCCAGAGGTTCGAAGTTCTAAGCTCTTCCAATCAAATGTCCTCACTGCAGGCCTCAAGTCTCATTCCTTTTCTATCAGCACCTTGTCTTTGGCATCTGAGACCTTGCAATGCTATACAATTAGTCTCCTCTGTAGTTCAGCTACTTGTGTAATCAGATCTTGTGTCTGTGACTCGTATGTAGCTGCAGGAGATAACGGTCTTTTTAAATGTTGCCATGGAGACTTTCGTATTTTCACAATTTAATTACCTGTCTGTTTTTGAAGCTGTAAAAAAAGTCAATCAAATCACAGTCTTTAGAATTACTGTCACTCCTATATGATTTAAATGTCACCACTTAAAACTACCTTGGAAGGTAAAGTTTCACCTTCCGCTTGCATCTTATCACAATTTATCACTGGTAAAATTCTTGATAAATATTAATATTATGATACGCAGAGGTTGTCACTACGCACTTAACACCAGTGACATTATCTTTACTGCTATCTGGCGAGTGCTCTAGGTGTAGAATCCCATCCTGAAGGTATGCTCTCCAGGGTCTCTTCTGTTCCCAAACAGCTAAGGCTAATTCCTCTTCAAATCAGGTGTGAAACAATGGCTTGCCTATTGATAGCTTATTTTTGGAAGTGATCCCAAGACATAAGACTGGGAGTGGAAAGGATTAAAAAGAAGGAAGAAAGCAAGCCAGTCTAAGAGCAAAGGATCGTGCTAATCGCCACAGCAGACAACCAGGGATACCTCTTGCTAGGTACCTTGGAGGAACCATGTAGAAACTACTTACTTATTATCCCTGAATTTCAGAAGGAGAAATAATTTATCCACCAGCTTCTATTCTTTTTTTGGTAAAGACTAGCCATGTGGGGTTTAATTCTCTGGTAATTCTCCATGTCAGAATGGGTGACAGTTTTCTGGTCATTGTCCCACAGGCAGTGGAAGAGAAGCTCAGGAAGAGAAATAAAGTTACATCATACACCCAAAGTGAGATGTCATGGATTATACTTGCACACACTAGGTTGACATAGCAAAAACTGGAGTAAAAAGGAAGGCAGAAATAATGTAAAGTGAGACACAAGTTGTGTTTATTAATTTTAAATCTTTATTCTTTTCTAAAGATCTATTACATGTTACAAATTTCCCTCTACACACTGCTTTCGCAGCATCCCACCGATTTTGATATGCCATATTTTCATTTTTATTTAGTTCAAAATATTTTTAAAAATTTCTCCTGAGGATTCTTCTTTTGCCCATGTGTTTTTTAGAAATGTGTTGCTTAATCCAAGTGTTTTGGTATTTTCAAGCTATCTTTCTGGTTTTGATTTCTAGTTTAATTCCTTTGTAGTCTGAGAGTAGATATCATACGACATTTTAAAAATTATTCATCTAGCACATTTATATTGTGTGTCAAATATGTAGCAGTCACAGTGGGGGACGTCAGTAAGATTTGGTCTTTGCTTTCATGGACCTTATAGGTTATAACTAGTTTTTCCCAGAATCTCACTTTTAGGGGCAAGACTTGATGTATGTAATTTAATATTATTTTCAATTTGTTATGGTCTGTTTTAAGGCCAATAATATGATCTATCTTGCTAAATGTTCCATATGAATTTGAAAAGGATGTGTATTCTGCTCTTGTTGGATGAAGTTCTATCAATTGTGCTTCTTCTTTGCATCTATTTTTATCTTTCACTCTTTTTCTGCCTTTTGTGGTTTTAATTGAGCATTTCATGATGCCATTTTCACTCATTTTTCAAGAATGTCAGTTATATATTTTTTTTTACTTTTTTAGTGGTTGCCCTAGAGTTTGCAATAAACATTACAACCTATCCAAGTCCACTTTGATATAACACTATACTACTTCATGTGTAGTGCAAGTACCTTATAATAACAAAATATTCCTATTTTCTCTCTCCTATCCTTTGTATCATTGCTGCCATTTTCTTCACTTGTATGTATGCTATGGTTATCGAATGCATTGTTATTGTTGTTATTTTAAACAAACATTATTTGTTAGATTAATTAAGAATAAAAAAGATTTTGTTTTACCTTCACTTATTCTTTCTCTAATGCTCATCCTTTCTTAATGTAGATCCAAATTTTTGATTTGTAACATTTTTCTCTTCTCTGAAGTACTTTGTTTAACATTTTTGTGAGGCAGGTCTACTGACAACAAATCCCTTCAATTTTTGTCTGAAAAGTCTTTATTTCTCCTTCAATTTTCAAGGATGTTTTTTGCGGGATACAGAATTCTTGGCTGCTTATTTTTTTGTCAACACATTAAATATTTTACTCTGGTCTGTATTTACATAATTTATGAGGAGAACTTGGCTGTAATTCTTATCTTTGCTCCTCTATAGGTAAAGTACTTTATTCTCTCATTTCTTTAAAGACGTTTTTTTTTTGTCTTTGATTTTCTCAAGCTTAATTGATATACCAAGGTGTAGTATGTATGTATGTATTTATTTATTTTTAATTTATCCTGCTTGGTGTGTGTTCTCTGACCTTTTGGGATCTGTGGTTTGGTTTCTGACATTAATTTGGGAAAATTCTCAGTCATCATTGCTTCAGATATTTTTTCCATTCCTTTCTCTCTTTCTTTCTCTTTCTGATATTCCCTTTATGCATATGTTACATACACTTTTCAGTCTCAGAAATTCACATTGAGCTATCCTCAAGCTCAGAGATCCTTTCCTTAGCAGTGCCCAGTCTACTAATGAGCC
>CAUYSK010043860.1:0-131188 GCA_963575035.1 Avahi laniger | reverse complement strand
TATTTCTCTGCTATATCTCTGTAATTGACTTATTTAATTGAAAGGTGTCATCTTCAATCCATGAGATTCTTTCTTCTGTTTGATCTACCTTGTTCTTGAGGCTTTCCACTGTGTTTTGTAGTTCCTTGAATAAATTCTTCGTTTCCAGGAGTTCAGTTTGATTTTTCTTTAATATTTCAATTCCTTAGTGAATTTTACTTCCAAGTCCTGGATTTTTTTAGTGGTTTCTTTGGGTTGGTTATCCATTTTCTCTTGCATATCATTGAATTTTCTTACAATCCATGTTCAGAATTCTTCTGTCATTTTAGTGTTCTGAATTTGGTTGATGTCTATTGCTAGAGAGTTGGTGTTCCCCTTTGGGGGTGTGCTTTCCATTTGATTCTTCATACTTCTAGAGTTCTTTCACTGATTCCTTCCCACACAGATCAGCTGTTGCTTTTTACCTTTAGATTTTCATTTGGATAATTACATGCCCTGTTTATTCTCTGAGCCAGTAGCTGATATTTTTGGGTGAGATTCAACCACACCCTTTATGATGAGTTAGTAGATGCAGTAAAAGGGTATGTAGAATGACCTCCCTGTCAGTAGGTGGTGTTTGCTGGGAGGAGCAGGCTGCAGTGTTGTTTTTGGGTCCTATAACCAGCTCTTGTTTCTCTGGAGAGGCACTTTAGTGCCTCAGGTGGTGTGTGGGGCCTTGGGACTTCCAAGTGTGTCCTTATTCTCCACCTCAGTGGAGGCAGGTCGGGGAGTCTGGGCAGAGCTGGGTCGGGTGAGCCTACCCTCAAGCTCCACAAATACTGTTAGCAGAGTTCAAAGGTCTGTTCTCTGCCTCTGGGCAAAGCTACCAGGGAGGGGTTGAAATGGTTCACTCAGACAAAAAGTCTGCATGTGGGAGTGGGGCTGTCTGAGACCTGTAGTCTGGAGCAGGACTCACTCCTTTCCACTCTCCTCTATTCCACAGTTTCTCTGGGCCTCTGCCAGGGAGAAGGCAGGACCTCAAGCCAGTAGGCTGGGAGTAGGGAATAGGCAGGACCTCAAGCCAGAAGATCTCCCACGGCTGCGATGCAGGCTGTGAGGTTCCCTGCCCAGGATTGCAGTCTGGGCTGGGCACACATCCTTCCTGTGGGAGAAGGGTTGCCCCTCAAGCATGCTGATCTGCTCCTGAAGGCACACACATCTCAGTAGTCTTATTCACAAATGTCCCTTCTGTGCCCTGGGGCAATGAGATTGAGGCTTGAGTGTATGGAATATGGTCTGCAGGCTTGTCCCCTGGGCCCTGGAGATCAATACCTGACCCTGCCAGGGAGAGGAGTGCTGGTCTCAAGTCACCCACAGGGTGCCCAAATTGGATTGATGTCTCTCCACCTCTGGATTTGCCCCGCTCTTCTGGAGTCACCAGGCAAGAAACCGCTGGGAAGGCTGGCAGGTAGGAAGCTCACAATCTGTGTACCCCTCATTCTATAGTAGGGCCCCAAAAGGAAAGGTCCCATTCCCTAAAAATGCTTCAGGGTGGTAGCTAAATTGTTTCTCTTGGCAGCCTTGGGTAGGGCAGGGAAAGGGGAGAATGAAGCAATATGGCACCTGCCAATTGGCTCAGGTCTGCAGGCTTAGGAAGTGCCCTGAGGGAGCTTGGGAGCCTGGTTCCCTGTCTGCAAGAGGCTCATTGCTCACTGGTGGTGGCTGTCTCTGGGCTGGTGTTGGCAGGTCTTTCCAATTGCTCAGGAGCCCACCAGCAGTCTGAGATGCAAGGGAGGGGAAATTTTACTGCTCCACCTATCCTTGTCATTGGTCTCCAACCCTCTCAGGGGCCTTTCCTTTCCAGTTCTCCTCCAGAACTTCTTCCCATGGAGTCTCCTGTTGTTTCAGGTATGCTTCCTTCCAACCCTTGTGCAATCTATGTTTGTCTGTCTATTTTTTTTTTTTTACTTTCTTCTAAAATCTGACTTTCTTGCAGAGACACTCTGGCTGGTGGCTTTTCTCATCCACCATCTTGCCCCTCCCCTCAAATCTCCCCTCTTCTTAATAAATATATTATGCCTCTTAAAATAGTAACAGTTTGGATTCAATGTAAGATTTGAATGAAAAAAAAGGCTTAGAAATTTTAAAAATATTTTAAAATGTCACTCTACAATAGCTTATATTTAACATAAAGAAAATGTTTAACACATAAGAAAACCACTGAGCACTTGGTTAATCTACCATTTGTTAAAATAGTAATAATATAATGAGAAAAACCCAAATCTAGCAGGTCTCCATGTATATACTTATGTCTTAACAATTTCTTCCTTCTCTTTGGCTCACCCACTCAATTTATGGGAATTCTTTGTGTATCCTCTATGGTTCAGAGAATTAATATAGTCCAAGATTTTCTTCCATGCTATGTCTTGTTCATTTTCACTGTTCAAACTCTATCCTAGAACATAACTATTTTAATATCAAATCACTGCTTTAATTTGGTCTTCTACAATATAGGGATAAAAATCATTTTTAATGATATCAGTTGAATTATACCATCTCAGATCTATAGAACTTTATACTACTTTCTGGTATTCCACTCTCCTGCAAGCAAAGTCAATCATCAAAGATAGTTTCATCAAGAAGATAGAATATAAAATTGCCTTTAGTGACTCATTCTTTAAGTTAAGTATTATGTTCTCCAGGCCGTCTCTCACAATACAAACTCCTGGGCAGGGCAGCCTCATGAGCCTACCACCGTGTAGACACACCAAGAAGGTCTCCAAGCTTGGTTTAATGGTCTGATGCTGCCATCGTGAATTTCTTAATTTTTGAACAAGGGACACACATTTTTATTTTCACTGGACATCACAAATTATGGAGACAGTCTTGTCCCTGGGAGTGTAACACATTAAGTCATAGTATAAATTTTTTTATCAAATAACTTGTCTTAAAGTCAGTAAGGAATTACAAGGGCAGTAAGAGGGGCACCAAATGTCTATATTACAGAGATAATAGAAGGAAAGAAAACATAAAAGGAAAGAGATGTGCACAAATTAGCTCATTTCATTATTCAAAGATTACTGAGTACATACTATGTGCCATGTATTGTTCCAGATGCTGAGATTACAATAATGAGCAATACAGACAAAGACTAAAACTTCATGAAGCTTCCACTCCAGGGAGGAACCAGGTCTGTCTGTAGTAGGTGGAGTAGTGTTTTGGAAGAAGACTTAATATACATATTTTTAACTCTACTGTTGTTTCCTTTGGTAACCAGATCAATTAATAATAATTAAGAAAATGTAATTATTATAATTAATCTCTGATTACTAAGAGGCATTTTTTGAAGGAAAATCTGCTCTCTGATAATCTTGCATTTTCCCTTTAGGATTTTTGGAAATTTCATAAATCAATGTCAGTCATCCTTTCTACTTTGGCATTTACAATACATAATTTCAAATAGGCACTAAAACTAGTATATTTAAAAAATGAATGTCAGGGCTCATTCTGTGAGTAATTATGTAATGTTCCCTTCTTCTCTCCATTCTGTGCTCCTTCTTTTGTCTAAGTTAAATAGCATATAAACTGTACTCCCACCAAAGGAGTCCTTTTAGATAGAAGCATTGATTCTTTGGATTTGGCATTTTTGTCACTGGCTCTGGAAAAGAAAATAAAACTAGACAGGCAACCAAACAAAACAAAGCAATGATTATAATTAAGTATAGAACAATTCTAGAAAAGCATCCCTCAAAAACTAAGGAGAAACGATCCTGGATTTTACATTATTATTCTTACTCTTACATATGTGGGACGTCCCCTAGTACAGTGTCACCTAGCACACTGATGTAGGCAATCAATGGATATTTGTTGATTGAATGAATATATAAACAAATGATAACTGGGCATATCAACAGTTTCTCATCAGATATTCTAAATGAATCTATGTCCCAGTGCTAGCACCAATATTTAAATATCATTTAGATGAAAAAAGTTTTTGTTGTTTCTTGATGTTTTTACCTAGAAAAGGAATAAAGTCTAAACACAAGTACTTTTCATCACCGTAATGTCCATTTACATTAGTTGTAGATGATAAAAATTAATTGTCTTTTAGAAACAAAGCAGAATTGTGGAAAGTAAGCATATTTTGTCAGCCTGAAGTATGGACCTCTATTTTTTAAGGCATAAAACCAATCCAGTTTGCATTATAATTTGGAACCACGAGAAGGCACAAAATTACAAGTGAATAACTTAAAGTACAAGAGTCAAAATGGTTCCTGATTGGAAAAGAAAAACCAGTGTTAAATATTATTCAAAATCGAGTGTGTCTACTACCTTTTTGGCCTCTTTTCAAGACATATTATTCACCTAGCATAAGGTAAGAATCTTCAATTAAAATTCAATCTGGTAACACGTTGTCAAAACGAATACAGCTACTTTGCAGCTCTCCGGATGTATGCCGATTCATAAAATTAAAAAGCTTGAAAGAATCTGAATGCTCTGATACATCAAAACTCTGGGATTTCTCCTTGTCTACACATGTACATTTAGTTAAGAAAAACTTGATAGCATATTTTTAACCTTAAAAGAAAGAATTTTACTGTTATATATTTTCACATATAACTATATTCATGATGAAGAAATTCTACCAGATGATTTTCCAAAAAGTCACATTTGACTACAACTTTAATGTATCAGTTTTTGTTAGAGGAGGACATTCCTTATATATCTTGTATTTGAACACTCTTAAATTATCTCTCAGTATATTTACCTTAGAACTAAATAGTTTGTTTCTTTAAAAGTTTGAAAATTGGTCTTACCTCTTTAGACATTTTTTGTTTAACTTTATAAATATAATTTTAGGCTCTGCAGAGGGTTTATAGTTAATGGAAAACTGGTATCATTTAACCTAGAAGCCTATGTCTATCTTAGTCAATGCTATTAACTTTATTTGCACAATTTCTGTGAAATATCCTGTAAATCTAAATCAAAATAGAAGTAACAATGTTTCACAACCTGGTATTTATCGAGCATTCAGAATATTAAAGTTTTGTGAATCAGAAACTTTTAAAAAATAATGATGTTCTTAACTAAAGACTATTCAGAAAAAAAGACCACTTTGTCTGCTAAACTTTAATTATTTTAAATGTGAACATCTTTTGCATCATAAACATGCTTCTTACCTGTGCTGCTGGATATATTAACATCAATACTGATATCAGATATTCCTCCTCCCTTCAGAGATGCTACACATGTGTATGTCCCAAAATCCGTGAATTTTAAGTCAATGATGTCCAAGTTTGTCGTTCCCGGGGAGACATCAGGATCAGTCTGTGTAATAACCATCCTCTCAGAACTTCTTAATGGACGACCATTTTTAAACCAACTAAATGTTAGCTCCTCAGAAGGGATAGCTTCTACTTGGCAAGATATTTTCACCTCACGCCCAATCTGGATGTTGTCATCTTTGTGATAAGGATCTGGCGTGATCCAAAATCGTCCCTTTTTTAATGCTAAAACATAAAAATTCCATAAGTAGTTAGTGTTACTTTCCTAATTTTAGAGATTCATTCACTCTAGATAATCATCTCTAGGCTGAGATAAAGTAAAACAAAATAAAGTGCACAGATGTTTCTTTGTTATATCTAGGTAGTGTGCATACCAATATACCTCGTTGAAGTAATCCAGAAAAATCTAAAAACCTAAGTCACTTAAAGTCTCTAAACGTTGATTTTTATAAATTGCATAATATTTTCCAGGGACATAGAAAACAATGCTTTAAGTCTATATACAATTATACTGAGACATTGTTGCCATTTAATTTTGAGCAAATGATGAAATCTTTTTATATTAAGTCATAGAGTATTAAGATTAAAAGTAATAATATGGATCATTTAGTCTAATTCCTTCCCTATATCACCCCTTAGTTATTGTCTAATTTTCCAAATAACTCAAATATTGCACAAATGTCATATTAAAGAAAATTCTTCTAAGGTTGTATCTACATGCTGGCAAAACTAGTTTAGTTAAGATCTGATTCAGTTCACATGTATGAGGCATTCTCATACATTCAAATAATCTGAATTGAAAAAAAAGGCAAAAAAATTTCAAAACATTTCTATGAACTTCTCTGTTCTACCATATATAGACAGTTCCAGTTAAACATGTTTACTGGCTCTCTCATGCAGATAACCAAGAGAACCTCTTGGCAGATGGCCTAGTAAACATGCCATGTTTGTATCTGAACAGCAGTGTTTTCTAGGTCTGCAGTCACTGCTGTTCTCACAATCTGGGTCAGTAGTACTGACTACCAGAAGGATGCTGGAGGAGCATCTATAGGCTTTCTAAGGACCTGAATTCTGAATGATACCGTGGGGTTCTATATGAAATAGAATTTGCTCTTTTTTATGACATGGATTCACTTATGCACACATTTTTGTTTTTTCCAATATCTTCCCCATTTCCTTCTTCCATAACATAACTATCCCTATATAATGAAATGTAGCACATGCAGTGAAATACAATTATCAGAATAAAATACTGGTCATTCACTTTTACCATTAAACCTAACTACAATGATACTGTGAAAAATGCCATGAATTTAGTGGACCTGCAGACACCAGAGCCCTTCTAACTGCATTCTGAATAACCACTCCAAAATTTAAACAAATTTTTTTCAATTAGTCCAACAAAGGCCAGGAAGCACCATGAAAATCTATAGAACTGTGCCGAATAAACTAGACATGAACATATTTTTAAATCTTAAAAAATTTTGTTTCTAAATTTCTTTACTCTTTACCTCGAAATATTTCCATCTGCTTTCTTGTCTGCCTCTTGGTGAGGGGAGGTAAATGAATATTAAAAACAATGTTTGTTTCTTTTTATTCAAGACATATTTCTTGGCCGGGCGCAGTGGCTCACATCTATAATCCTAGCATTCTGGGAGGCTGAGGCGGGTAGATCGCTCAAGGTCAGGAGTTCGAGACCAGCCTGAGCAAGAGCGAGACCCCGTCTCTACTAAAAAATAGAAAGAAATGATCTGGACAACTGAAAATACATATATAGAGAAAAAATTAGCTGGGCATGGTGGTGCATGCCTGTAGTCCCAGCTACTTGGGAGGCTGAGGCAGAAGCATTGCTTGAGCCCAGCAGTTTGAGGTTGCTGTGAGCTAGGCTGACGCCACAGTATTATCTCTAGCCTGGGCAACAAAGTGAGACTCTGTCTCAAAAAAAAAAAAAAAAAAGACATATTTCTAGGGCTCTTCCTTAGGACTAGGCACTTGGCTAGACCCTGATTACATGAGATGAACAAAATAGACATAACCGTGGCCCTCATGTATTGCAGCTTCTGTATACAAAGATTACAGCCCAATTTATTCACAAAGCACTTATAATACCTATGTCTAGAGAAATCATATACTACATAGGTACGAAATGTTTTATATGCTTTAAGAAGTTTGAATCTGAGAGGATAACCCCTCAAATTATTGTTTAGAAAATGCACTAAGCTTCAGTCTCAAAAAAACACCAGAGACAAATATTTATATCACATTCTCATATTGTCGTTCATTACATTTTTCTATAATAAAATGCAACTTATGAATCTTATATATCTCTAACCATTTCTTTATCAGTAGGTTACTCCAGGATGAAATTAGGATAAGTTATGGTATTCTATTACTTAGCATCATATATTTATATTTTTGTAAGCATTGAAGTATGGCTTCACATTTTATTTAGAAAGGAAATGTGATGAAAATGTCTATATCTGGCCACCATATTTGGTATATAATTTTGTGCACATGCAATTCAAATGTAATTGAAGTTCTACAGAACAAAGCAAATTATAATAGCATAGACTACCCTTTTCTTTTTTTAAATAAATATAAAAAAATGTCAAGAGCATTTACTTTTGTTAGCACCATAATACTTAAATCAGAGTTGTCTTTCATTTTTTAGGCATTTTCTTTATCCCATTTCTAAAGAGAAATGATAAGCGGAAATAGAATTTTTAAACAAAAGACAAGTTATAATTTTGAAGTTTTAAAATTATATGTATTAATAACTTAATATTATTAAACTTAGGGAACACATAGGGGTACTTTTTAGAATAATTTTATTACAAAGTTATATATGTTGGTTGCCATATACACACACAACAAAAACTGAGATGCTTAAGTAATTACTGTTTATTTACTAGGCAGTTATTTTTCTCTAGTCGTGTGCTCTGAATGGAGACATATTAAAGTGGTATTGACATTGAGAGAATTGCAAATTCATTAGCTAAATTAGATTTAAACTACTAAACAACTCAAAAACCACTTATAAAAAATATGAAATTGATATCCACATTATGCATTATAGACTATTCACAAAAATAACTTTAAAAACCCAAAGTAAAAAATATTATGGATGATAAAAATATAATTAATAAGATTAAATATAATATACATTATACAATTTGATAGAAAGCAATATAATCAAGTGTGCTTTTCAGAATGAACTCATTGCCAAAAACATTTGTTGATCTCAGTATCAGACAGTTCTATGATTTGGTTTAAGCTAATTATACTAGTCTTCCAAATGACATAACTTCTAAAGAGGAAAAGAGAGACAAGTAAGTCTGTTAAGTGAGCTCAAGTTAAGGAATATCAGAAAAAGTAGCAAAGATCATTTACTAGGGAGCCATCTCTCTGTGTTTGTTTATGTTGTTCATGTCACAAAATGACGAGTTTTGCATACACAACAGAAATGTTCAAAGGAAAAAAAAATGAATAAGTGTGTGTGTGTGGGTGGGTGGGTGTGTGTGGTCACCTATAGTGACAGAAGAGAGTGAAATTTATTTGGTTTTCTCACTTAGTTTGCTCAGAAAACCAAGAGCGTAGCTGTGTAAACTAGGTGTGGGTATGTTGAGAACTTGCAACCTAATTCTAGTTTTTCATTTCTATGTGGTCCAAGATGGGCAATCTAATTTTTATGGGTCAAGTGAGTCATTTATAAAAATAGGAGGTGATAGTGTTAGGCTCCCTTGGAGACCCATTGTGAGAAATAGCTTATTAGCAATTGTGTTTGAGCTTTGAAAATATAAAGTATTTAATATAGTTAATTGGCTGGGAAGTAGGTTCCTTCGTTTATAATTAAACACTCTTTTTCAGTGAACAATTTATAGTAGTTGATGCAATGTTAATTTAAAGTCATTTCCTGCTACCAGTTAAGATTTCAAACTCTTAAAATCAATCTGTGATTAGTACTGGAGTATACCAGGGGTCCAATAGACTTAACGAGACTCTATAGAACTAAAGAAATTCTATGGGAAAAGAGAGGCGAAATCCCTTTCCCCAAATGCAATTTCTTATTTTGAATATTGAAAATCCCTGAACACCAGCCTGTGAGAACATTATATTTGGCTTAATGTACCATAAATTGTGATGGATGAACCTTAAAAAGTACTTGTTTAGTCTGGCAATGCATATAAACGATTGGCATCAAGCTGAGCCTCTGTTCGATATAATCAGTTTGGAAACACTGCAGTATAACCATCGCCTCTCTTTTTTAATATTGTGAAAATTGAATGCATATTTGACCCACATTCATTTTTGACAGTTTACTTACTAAGACATTCTAATTCACTTTCTGAAGTCCCTCTTCTTTGAGACATACAAAGGTGCTCTCTGAAAGGAATGAGACTCATGTGTAAAGGCAGAGGCTACTACTCACTGCAAAAATCTGGGTAGGGTTTGCTGCTGACCCTTCCCTAGAAACGAAAGCAGATATATGCCCATGAAGTTGACGGTGCAATGGAAGAATCCCATTATTTAAAACTAGATTACTTCTTGAGCTTATGCTTGAAAGAAGAAGTATTTCCTTTGGAGAAGTCTAAGCTTGTAGTTTCCACAGGGGAGAGGCTATGAGATTGCCTCTTGACTATAACTGTAAACTTAAAATTACAAAATACATTGCTTTGTTTGTCAAATGTCCCATAAAGCATACAGCACATAGTAATCCAATAATAAAATAAAATTTGTAGACAAAACAAAAAAAGACAAGTTTTAAATTTTAATGAGAAAGTATCTCTTTGTAGATAAGAAATATGAGGTGTCAGTTTTTAAACTTCTGCTAAGAATCTGTTTCAGAAGAACAATGAGATACAGAGTGACCACTCTCACCATGTCCCTCTTAACCAATGAGCAATTAAAAAATTAATTTATTACTTTGTTCCTATCTTGGAAATGTACATTTTGAAATATGCAAATAGCATTAAAAGGAAATTAAATGTATAAATAAATTAGTGAAAAGACTCTCCAAATATATCACATTTTATAATCTCAGTAGGATTCTGGATAACATGAAAAACTGACAAAATGTTGTTGAGATTTGGATATAGAAACCATTAATAGTGTAATTAGATAAACAAAAATTGATTTTCTATTCATTTATTCTCTGCTAAAGAGAATAAAAATATTTGTGTGAGAAATGAAGTACTTCCCAGTCTCACCAGATACCAACTGCATAAGCAGTTGGAAATAGGTTATATCAGTAAAGAAACTTAAAAGATAGTAAATGTAGTATATATACTCTGTTCTATTGTAATTAGGCACCTATCTTTCTCCTTAAGGAGACTGATAACACTTGGGAGATGGGGCCACTCCTTTCTCTTTTTTATTGTCCCCAAATCCTGAACATGGTTCCTTGTTATAATTGGTGCTAAATAATTTTAATGAATTTAATTAAAATTGACATTTCAAAGCAATAACTTCACAGATGCCATTGTTTCCCTTTAGTATGATAAGTTCCTGTTAATTTTCATTTTGTT
The DNA here is from genome assembly GCA_963575035.1 of Avahi laniger. NCBI lineage: Eukaryota > Metazoa > Chordata > Mammalia > Primates > Indriidae > Avahi > Avahi laniger. The sequence continues at coordinate 120,420 of CAUYSK010043860.1, read as the reverse complement.
TTGTAGTCTTGTGTTCTGAGATGCATCAGGGGAAATAGGATAAGGAAAGAGAACAGATTTGATGTCCTCTGGGATTCAGAGATTTTGTTGTGGGAGCAGAACAAAACTTGATGAACCAACAGTTTCAATATAGGGATATATGTGAAGAAGATAATTTTGTACAGAACACAGGAGACCTTACTCCAGCATAGCGACTGACTAGTTAGCTCTGTGTCCCAGTCATATAACGTATCAGGAACATCGGCTATGAAACATTGTGCTTTGTAAAGAAGACTGAATTTCATGCAAAAAGGCTTGTTTACAGACTTCGGATCTCAGTTGACAATCATTTCTGAAGAAAGATAGAAGGAGGAAGAAAACTGACATGTAAGCACACTTACATTATCTGAAATAGTATTTGCCAAAACCTGTTTCAGAGAAAGGTTAATAGGGGTTATGTGAAAACAAAGCAGAACAAATAAGGTTTGAGGACTGAGTGTATGAATAAAAGTTTGCTTCTCAGCAGAACCTTTCAGAGCTTTGAACATGCTAACATGCACATCGCCATGTTCCCGGAGAAGCTGATTGCATTCACCAAAGAACCCTTTATTTGTGGAACACCTCTCAGGACTAGTATTCCAGAGAATAAAGTTTGGGAGACAATTTTGTAAGGAAATCTATCAGTTGAAGAGAATCATTGAAAAGACTCTAAAATTAGATTAGATTCCATTTTTTTTCCCAGACGGGGTCTCACACTGTCATCCAGCTGGAGCGCGGTTAGATTCCATTTTTGATGTTTTTAGGCATTTCCATTATGAGCATCACAAAATAATTGACAAAATATAACTCTATAGTGAAAACAAAATTTATGATTAAAAAAGGATTGGGGAATAACCTTAATTTTTTAAGTCAAAAATATCTACTGGTATATTGAGGTTATAAAACATATTTTAGAGCCATCTAATAAAACTATCTGCTCTAAGGGCAGCATGCCTCTTTCCCTCTTAACCAATGAGCAATTAAAAAATTAATTTATTACTTTGTTCCTATCTTGGAAATATACATTTTGAAATATGTAAATAGCATTAAAAGGAAATTAAATGTATTAGCTTCTGTGCAATTTCAAGCATTAATATAAATTAGTAAGATAATCATTTGCTTGAGGAAATAATAATCTGAGTTTATTTATCTCTTATGTTAAGAAAAGTATATAAAGTATTATCATAAAAAATATAAAAGTATTAAAGCTTCTAGAATATGGATATGAGTAGATATGTCTTTTTTTTCTTTTATATACTACTAGGTATTCGTATGCTCACTTCCCTTTATCTAACAACTCCAATTGCCAATTTATGATCTGAATGGATGTTCATTAATAATTCAAGAACAAAAAAATATATCATATTCTTTCCTAAAAGTGATTTAATATAGCACTCCTGATATTCTGAATACAGAATCAGATGATGAAAGTTAGGGTTCTATTTATTTATAAAGTACCAAGGCTCTATTTCTTTTGTGAATGTACTCAAAGTAAATTACTGCAGTTAACCATCCAACTTGTTTAAATAAAATATGGTTAAATTTTAATTGTTTTTTTTTAAGGTCCTTGCTTAATAGAACAATAGCTAATAAGAATCTTGAGTAGGAATTAAAGAAAGAAAGGATGGTTTAGGTAGGCACGAATTATGCTTTATGGGGTAAGCCCTTCCCTGAGAGGGAGAAAAGAAGTAGATTAAAATACTACTATTATTATTATTATGTTGCTATTTCTACCATTTCATCCCTATCTGAAGAAAGGATAAATACACACTAATATATATTGCTGCTGAGTTACCAAAATGTCTGCGTAAGTGTCAAGAATACAAGCATTTTCACAATGTGGCTACCACGTAAATGGCGTATGACAGTATGATGTCTTAGCAACCATTATTTGAATAGGTGATCATTACTCAGCACAATTTGTTGGCCCTGTGATGTTAAAACTTAGTGGATATTTGAGCTCTCCTTTTCTATCAAATTTAATAATACTCCTTCACTGTGAGGAATGAGAATGTGCCCAGGGTAAATTACATTTTTCTATTAGTTCTGGGACTTGAAACAGCTAGTTGGTGAGTGCAGCTTAGGAAGACCTGTGCTAAATATATTTCATCTAAAATCGCTTTGAAAATAGTACATCCTTAATATTTATGAAATTGATCATGTAGCAGTGAACACTGGTTGAAATAATGAGACTCAAACTGAAAATCTTTCATTACCTTTCTTGCTTTTCTTGTTTTATGTCTCAAAAGCTGTGCTCTTTTCCTCTCCAAATGATTCTTCCCATCTGTCAACCTCTCTCACTGTACCTTGATGTGCTATATCCTTTTGGTTATTCATTTCTTCTGAAATTTCAATATTTTCTTTTCCATATGCTACTTCCTCAGACTAGAAACTTGTTTAGGTCACAAATAAACTTAAAACAGTTCTCTCAGCCCTAATCATCCTTCAAGATTTTGTGGCACATTTCTTGATAAAATGGTGAAACACCAGTTGTCTCCACTCTTTCATTATGCACTCACTCATTTGGATGCTTCACATGGTGTTGTCACTGGTGCTACTCTAGCATTGAGGGCTCAAGGTTTGGCAATTAACCAATTAACCCAAAGGTATTTTCTAGTTCTTATGCATTTTTATATTATTTACATTTTGCGCTTCCCATTACTTTACGTTGTTGAATCTTCCTGCTTTTATTTCATCTGAGTTGAGTTAAATGTCTTTTTTCAGTTGGAATAGTTGTGAATACAGTATTCCTTACCATTTTTAACAAGTGTCCAGTATAATTTTTCACTTATACCATTAAATTTAGTCTTGTGTACTACTGAAAGAGATAAAAGAAGGGTCAGTCTAGAAAATTCATGTCTACAAAATTTCAAATGCCAAAGAAAATGCTTATGGTTATAACACATGCACAGGTGCACACATGTGTGTTCAAATATGGACACACATTTGCTCAAATATGGAATTTCACATGAGTACAAGAAAGGGTATTTGAGAGTTAAAGAGGTTAATTTAATCCCTTTGTAAAGCTATGCTTTTCCAATGTGATGAGCTCTGTTTAATCTTCAATGTCTTATAATAAACCATAGGACAAGGATACTAGGACCGCTAAAATGAGGTGTGAAGAGACTAAAACTAAGTAAATTTAATGTTATAATATGTTGTAAATGTTAGAAAGAGAAATGTGTAACCTTTCCTTTTTTCTAGGAGTATTGAAAGCAGATTTTAGAAATACGTATTATAGTGTATTTTTTTCTCTCTTTAATGAAAAAGTTCTAGCAAATAAGAAAATAGTGTAAGGTCAAAATGATGGTGGTATAGTCATGCTTTTCCATCCTGTACAATTGCTGTTGGACTATAAATTGATTTTATTCTTTATAAGAAGAAAGGCAAAGAAGGAAATACTAATTTCGTAATTCACAGTATCCGTTACTTAAAATATTTCAATCCCTCAAATAAACAACAAATAAAAATACTATTTGTGGTTCAGAAATCTGAATGGAATTTATCTTCTGAACCTGCATAAAGGGGACATGCAATAAGCAACATTTTTAACTACAGCGTCATGGTGATAATAACAATGAAATTCATAAGACTAATTGTCAATCTGCACCTTGTTGCTGCAGTATGTTGCCAATCACTGAAATTTTACACAAGAATCAAAGGAATATGATCCCAGTGTACAGTTGTTCAGGCTCGATTTAAGAATAAATCCAAAGGTAATGTCTTAATAAATGTTAAGCAGGAGTGAATACCAGTTTATATTCTATGAAAATGACCTAAGAAAATTGTTGTTTTTGGGAAGGGGGTGTTGCAGAAATTATACTTTGAGGATTATATGGAAATACATTCCTTAACAGTTAACAAATAAGAGGTAGGATTCATATACTCATAAACTCTTAGAAGGGAGAAAAAACAGACTAGGATCCAGACTCTATAAGGAGGGAGATAGAGGGGTACATGTAGAGCCAGGATGAGGAGTTCCATATGATACCTATACCCAATGAAACTACAACTTTAAAATGTGAAAACTGAGTGTCCGTAAAAAAAAAAAAAATGTTTTCACCAATGCCTCTCTGTTAAATCAATCGTTTACATTACTGAGAGAGTTGTTGGATATAAGCCAATTGAATGTGAAGACACATTTACTGGAAACAATAACTTTTATCATGGAGCAGCTGATCTGAATTCGTTCTTAAAGAGAATGAATAGTTGTTAAGACCAGTGATCCTTTAAAATTATTCCTACTTTTTGAAATTAAAACTATGACATCTATGGTTTAGAACATTGGTTCTACAAGTGTGGACGCTGATCCGGCAGCAATGGTACTACGTGAGAATTTGTTAGAAGTGCAAGTTCTTGGATGCTGCCCCAGACTGAATCCTCAATTTTAGGGTTTGGGTCCAGCTGTCTGCATTTTAGCAAGCCCTCTGCATGATTTTGATGTGCTCTGCAGTTTGAGAACTTCTGTTACGGAAAACAGTTGTCCTGCCATCCTCTAGAGATGCGGGGCCAGAAGAGAGGACACAGGACCTCAGCTCGGTCAGAAGGACTATTGAGTGATTAGGGCACACTTTAAAAAGTGTCACAGCATAACTTTTTACCTTACAAGGTCCTCGAGAGCCTGTTTATCCTGATTATAACATTTGAAATATTATTAAAGAACAGCTCCTGTATGTATCAATACCAAAGGGTCTAAACTGATCTCACCCAGATTGACAGGTAACTACTTCCTTTTCACATAGCCAAAGTCTGAGAAAGATTCCATAAAAGCACTTATTATTTCCAGATTTCTTCAAAGAATGGTAAAAAGGTTGAGTGGTTGATGTTATGTACCTTAAGGTCACTCTTCTTTACCTAAGAAATTCTAACTCTCAGAGTATTAAGAAGGTAACCAACCCTCACAGGAAAATATCTAAAACACTAATATGTTCATAATTTGAGATTGAGAGATTAAAAGCCTATCAACTTTTTCCTGAATGCCAATGGTTTCTAGGGAAAGGTAATACAGATGACAATGAAGAGCAAGTATGCTGAGGTCAGATTGCCTGGGTTCTAATATGATTTCATCACATCAGCTGTGTGACATTGTGCAGTTAACTCCACAGAGCCTTATTCCCAAATCTGTTAAACAGCAGATTTGGGAATAAGGGTTTTACAAATCTGTAAAACATAACATTAATCCATCAAATTCTGAATATACTAATTCCAACACATAATAAACAGTGTGTGTCAGCTGTTTCCTATTCAATGTTTCCTGAGCACATAAAATATGTCTATCACTATTTTTGCTGCCAATGGTGCTAAGATGAAGACCTTAGTGGTGGAAAAAAGCTTAGAAACCAATAATTTATAAAGACAAGTATTGACAGTACTTTGGATTATAGGACAACTAGTAATTGAGGAGGGATTGGAGAAGCTTCATGGATTTGGTCCCTGAGGTTTCAGGGATAAAAGGAAGAGAGTGGTAGCATCATGAGCCCGGAATGGGAATTCTTACTGTACTAACGGTTGGCTTTCATTCAGCTTTCACTAACTGTGGCAAATCTTCTCATGTTCCTACCAAATGTATTTATCCATAATTTCAAACATTCACTTCCATTTCTTTTCTGTCTCTGAGGATGCAGCGTTGATTTTCCTTCCAGGGTTGACTTCTTAAATTGTGCTCTTGAACTCAGTTCTAGCTTTTCATGGAACATCACACACACACACACACACACACACACATCAGTTCTCCCCTTTCTTTTTCTCTTAAATTCTTCCTCACAAAGACATCTTTCCCATGTATCTATAAACATAATCAGAAGCTACTCATTAATTAAAATAAATCAAAGCAACAACAGCTAAATGATACAGAAAGCCTTCCCTCAACTTCTTTATTTTCTGAAGTTACTTCTTATTTACTCTCCTTTTCTCTCTCACTGTCAAAATATCAATATAGAAACCACTCACTTTCAACCTCTTTCAATAGTTTTGATTCCCACCATAATGGAACTTTTCTCTTCACAACTGCCAGTGAGGAAATGTCCTGATGAGCTGCAACTCAGTGCAGCCTCCTGCTGCATTTGCTATGTGCAACCTATCCTGACCTTTTTTTAATAGCTCCCAAACCAAATCTATTTTCGCCTCCTTTGTCCTGAACCTTGGCTCCTCTTGTCTCCTCTCTGTCTATACTATTGCTTTACAACTTGCTTTTACATCCAAAGTTTCTGTCTCAGCACCGATGCCACTTTAGTAAAACCCTCTGGTACCAACTCTCTGAGTTATAGCTGCTTATTTCCAATTGCCTGCTAGGTTTTTATGTGATGCACCACTTCAGAGCCAATGTGCCTCAGTTAAACTTCTCATGTCACCACTTTAAGGCATGTCTGCATTTTTTTACTTCTCTCTCTCTTCCATATAATCAAGCTTTCCCCGCGTTCCTTTATCGTTTGCAGTTGCCCAGAATTTGCCCTTGCTGTTGGATCCGCCTGGTATGGTATCTCTTCCCTGCTGACGGTGCAAGCCTGACCCAGCCACCAAAGCCCAGCTCCAATGTCGTCTCTTTCATAACAGTTTCCCCAATTCACCCAATTAAACTGAAGAATCATCGCTATTCTCTTTCTCTCAGAAGATCCTCTTCCACACAGTTGTTTTTCATGATATTTTGTACTCTCTGGACTCTCAAGCTTCCTGAAAACAGAAGTACTTCATCTTGGTGTCTATCTGAGCACACGCTCTTCCACGTGGTGAGCGGTCACAGCTCTTAGGCCAGTGATATGGAAGAACAGATAGATAGATAAACAACGACAAAACTTTCATTCATAGGAGACGTATCTGAAGCTATTTCCAAGTGGTCATCAGATTGATTGTTGTCACCTAATCTTTAACATGAACAAATTTAGTCAATTTTGTCATTTATCAGGCAAATGACAAAATTTGAATAATGAGCTACAGATGAAATGCTATTGTGTCAAGGTAAAATTTCCACAGTTTAATAATTATACCGTGGTTATGCAGGAAATGCTCACTGAAGTATTTTGTGTAAAGGGGCACTATATTTCCAACATACTCCCATAGAGGTCATAAAAATTGATATAAATATTTATAAGAAGAATGATAAAGCAAATAGGAAAAACTATGAAGTAATATTGAAGCTGGGTAAAGACTATACATGTGAGTTCCTTATACTATTCTTGATATTAAAAATATTTTTAAGAAGTTGTTCAATGAATTAATAAAAAAAAAACCCACTGGTTTATTACTGTTATTTATATCCACAGATGCAAAGTCTATACCCCCAGGGATACCAATGAGGTTTGTGTTTTATATCATTAGATTATTCTCCCCCTGTTAGTTAGTCTCTTCATGTTCAAGCTAAGCTGAACTTTTATGACCCTTTGAAAATTATCAATGACAGAAAACATTATCAAATACTGACATAAAATTCAAAAACATAATTAACAAAATTAGCCAGGGAAACTGACTTTTACTCAATAAAATATTTGTCGAGCAAATAAATTAATCTTCCTTACAAAAGTGAGTGCCAATTAGTAATGGTACCTGATAAATACTGCATGCCTTTTGTGAACTACCTCTTAAAATCATAAAGAATCTTGTAGAATATTTTTCTTTAGTTAAATTAAAACAAATGAACTATCATTCTGAAAAACACTTAGAGCGAAGAAATAAACTTTTAATACTCTGTGATTGTAATTTTCCAGAAAATTTTTTAAAAAACAACTATCTAAAATGTGCAGTCATCTAATATATCCCATATATAATGTTTTTAATTAGTATCTATAATGTTTCCACAAGTATGTGGCTACCTATAACTCTGTGAAAGCTCAATCAGACCCAGTGAAGATGTATAAATGGGCTTCTGGAAATGCAATGCCATGTTTTATCACGTTTTATCTAGGTAGGATATATTTCAGCATGTTTGTGTATGTGTGGGTAGGTATGTATGTATATGGGTGTGTATTACCCAAAGACCACTATTTTTCAAACATATTTAATTATTCTGACTCTCCTTTTTTACTTCCTATGTTATCTATTAATATAATATACAAGATACATATTTGATATCTTACCATATGGACTATGCACCTTTATTTGAAGGTCCACATAAAACTTGGGAACAAACCAATGAGAATCTTATACAGCTATTATTTCAAAGATTGCCTCAGAATTAACTCTAAATCAACTCCCTTGATTTGGGTGATGGGGCAATACATTAGCTACATATGTTTTGTTTCATTGCTATTATGATAACAAAACAGAGTAGAAACTAAAATTTAGCTTACTGGGAAAATATTTTCTTACCTGAACATCCTGCACAATTCCACTCAGCCATTTTTTAAAGGTAAATATTTCTCATTATTTAATAGGACTTTGCAGCAAAACTAAAACTTACTCAATTGGAAACTCATTCTGAACTTATGAAAAGGTTTCTCTGTATAACTGAAAATACATCACTTTAAGACCATAATTTTTAAAGATTAAGTTTTTTGAGGCCCTATCATCATGAATTTACTGAACTGCACAGTTAGGCATGAGTCTCTTCTGAGTGTGACAGAAATACCTTTTTTGTTCACTAAATGTCTACAGACGGGCATGCATTTTTTGATTTGTGTCAGTTGCTTTTTGATTTTTGTCACTTTCTTTATTGGTAACTATTAGCGCTCACTTCTCACTATCATCATAGGCTTAGTGCAACAACTTTATTCCTTGCTTAATTGCTCCTTTACCTCTTTTGTGAAAAATGCACATGAACTTTATCATATGCAGTTGCTGTCTCTCTTTTCATAGTTATTATTATTTTTGTTTTTCTTTTGTTGTTTCCAAATTCTTAGTTGTGTTCTTTTGGGCTCAGTGTGACTGCTCTGTAAGTGTGATGTCACTCTGCATCTTCTACATAATAGGACTTAACATAAGTCAGAGGCTCCAAACTCATTTATTTATACCTTGCCATATTCTGAAGATTTAATAGGCTTTCAGTATTTATTGTTAACATATTGGATCTTTCAGTAAAAACCAAAGAAGCAATAATAATATCAAGGTTAAGAAATTAAGACAAAGCCAGAAGTAAGACTGATGCCAAAAAATAGATAAATACAACTTCTGTATATTTATTTAATAGGAGTGAGTCAGAGATTACACATTAAACATTTTGGCAGCCAAAATAATAGAGAACATGGCTAGTTATAAAATGACAGTTCCTGAAGGGTAAAAACAAAAAAGTTGTATAAGAGTGGCACAACTTCTCTTTTATGATCCTCAGAAAAATGGTACAGTATCGAGTAATGAATAATATCTTTGAACATTTTGAATACTTTCTTACAACAAACAGGGAACAATTTTGGAGGACTACTTATTTAAAAAATTGTTCCATACAGGCTTAAAACATCAGGCCAAGGGAAATTCAGCTAACGGAATTCTAAAACATGAGAAATGAGGAGATATGATATAATAGGATATGTCAATGTAGGGACAGATTTAGCCCATTGAGGCCAGTTGTTCTTAAAAGTCAGCATCAGAATGCAATATCTAAGTCACCTTCCCCAGTGATTCCAAGTAAGTTATTTTAGGGTAGTGTTTGGGCATCTGGATTTTTAGGATGCACCAGAGATTCTGATTCATGCCTCAGGATGAGAACTATTGACATAGAAGAATAGTTGGAAACATATTTTACACGGTTTCCTCCACATATTTGATATTATGAATTAAGGATTTGAAAGATATTGAATAGCAGTAACTGTGTTTATACTCCTTGACAAGCAACTACAGAGCAACTAGTCTGAAAAGACAATTAAGCACACAACCATATGCTTCAACAGTCCATCAAGTCGAGACAGCCTCCCATAAAAACCATGGAGCTAAAATATCACTAAATTGAAGCTTCCCCTAAATCACCTCGGATCGCTGATTAACAAAAACTCCTTAGAATGGCAACATGAAAGAAAACATTTATATTCAATTTTTGAAATATAAATCCAATTTAGATGTTAGGACAGTACAACCCACAGCTGATGTAACTATTTATTCCTTCTCAAATTTGGGGGAAACTTAATAAGATAAAACTTTAGATAATTTTAATCACATTTTCCCCTAGGAAAGTAAAATAATCTTTCAAAAGGAAACTTTAAAAAATATAATGCTGACTACTCAGCATGGCAAATGTGTAACATTTCCATTCCTACCTTTTCATGTACCTATAACCATCATCATAAAATTATACTAATGATCTTTCCCACTCGGGCTTGATAATACCTCCAAATCATTTAGGACATCGTTCTCTAGTGAGCTACTAATATTTGATCAGCATTTGGCATGCATGTAGAGACTTCTCTGAACTTATTCCTCCTAACTGAAATTTTGTATCCTTTGATCAGTATCTCCCCAACACTCTCCACCGCTCTACCCAGGGCCTGGTAACCAACATTCTGCTTTCTATCAATGAATTCAACTTTTTTAGATTACACATGTAAGTGAGAAGGAAGGAAGGAAGGGAGGAGTGAAACAAGGAAGAAAGGAACTTTAACAATGACTTAATCTTCACTTGACATAAATCTTCCTTAATAAAAGAATACCCTCTGTAATTTGCAGATTGTTTGGGTGATATTTTTTAGCCATTCGAAGAAGGCATAAATTAGGATAATACATGATTGAAAAATTATGTGGACAATGTCTCATTAATAGATTGAGAGATGCATAACTACTAACTGCTCCAAAAAACAAAACCATACATTTAATTGTGTCCTTGATTCTAATGTTTCTATTTGCTAAATTGAAAAGAACAGAAGCATTGATGAAATTTCATTACTTCGAACTTTTATATATCTGAATAGATCAGTATAGAATTATGTTTTTATTAAATATTCCCCCATTCTTACCATTACTTAAGTAGAACCTGGCACAAAATATTGGAATGCAGGTAACTCAAATATGAAAAATGCATATAATTTCTGATAGCATTATTTTAAATTTGGTGAGAAATTTTAGTGATAAGAACAGTCAAATTATATATCCCTTTGCACATAGTTTTACTATAGGAAAACAGTTATTGAATTCAAATGTCAGTAGTAATGTTGATAATAAGTAGTTTTAGGCTGTGTTGACAAAAGATGAATGTTGTTGAATGCATTGTGTTATGTGTGTCAGCTCTTGTTTTCCTCCTAATTTCTATTCACAGTCCACCTGGAATTCAATAAAATAGAATGAAGGGACGGGAGGTGAAAGTTAACACTCTGTCTAATTCAATTAAACAGATACTGAGCATTAATTACATAATTCAGGCATTAGAGGGACTTAGTCCTGTCATTACAGATAGGGAAGAAAAAATATTTTTAAAACAAAGCTAGATATGTTTCAGACTAAATGTAGTAAAAATAACTTAATTTTTATTGCACTCATGTTTAACTCAATGATTTCTGGTTGAAGGGATGTCTATTCAATTTATATAGCCACCAGTTTATATAGGAACACCAGATCAAGTTAATTTTTCTCCACAGAGGCTTTGGAAGGTTTTTTACTTCAATGAGAAAACGTAATTTTTGACTATAAGTTTAAAATTTTTTCTATAAAAGAAATTTTGAGATATATGTTTTTAATATTATTATTTTTCCCCTAACCTTTACTGAATATCTACTATTACAATTTGCTCTGGTATTTTTTTTTTTCTTTTTTTAAAGAATGAGGATGCAAAACATTAGTTAAAAGGTAGGGACATTGCTTTATTTTGAGTAGGCAACCACCAGTCACGTATTGTGTTACACTGTAATAAATACAATAACCAATACTCCAGTTGAATTCAATTATTCAATAAAAACAGATAGAATCCACAAGCATTGTCATTATATAATGATAATCAAAGGTTAGTTTTTGAGTTATTTTGTTTATTATTAATAAATATTAATTAAGACCATAGCTATTTAATATGTCACAAACTGTTGCTCAGCAATACCTTACGTGTCCTTCCTTTTTCATGGTATTATCTCTTCTTTCTGTTGCTATCATTCTCAAATCTATAGCTGACCTTATCCCTCACAGTCTCAGCCAAAGCTATGGTCTCCTTCTTCAATGAGAAAAAGGAAATACAAATGTCCAAAGTACATTCTGGACCAAGTCAAAGCTTATTTATAGCTCCACTTTTTTCTACCCTTTTCCATTCTGACTCAGAATGATTCTTTCTTTGTTCTGTTAATGTTGTACCTGGGCTTGGGTCTATCTTGCTCCAGTACTCCCTCTGCCCATTTTCTCTCTTCGATATTCAATCCCCACCTTGTCACTGACTATCTAACTCAAGCTTTTGCAAGTGTTCAAACCTCTGTCATATTAAAAATAATCTTCCAATATTCCTAATTTCTGTTTTATTCAGAGCCAATTTCTTCAAATAGTCCATCTTCACAGTCCTCATTTCTCAAATAGCAGTTACTCCCACAGTCTGCTAAAATCTGATGTTTGACCCACTTCTCTATGTTATAGTACACCAGTGGCACAATTATCAAGTTTCGGTCCTCACCTACTTTAACTCTTTCTGACATTTTACACTTTTGATCCCACCCCTTCATTCTTGAAATCTGCTTTTCCTTTTTTTTTTTTTTTAATCTTTGGAATAGTATTAGTTTCTGGTTCTCATTTTACCTCACAAACAACTCTTTCTTTTAAAAATTGTGTCCCTTAAATATGGACATTTTCCAAAAGTTCATTGCCAGTTTGTTTATACCGTATTGCCTTTAGCCTAAAGATGATGAAACAAAAGTACAGAACTTAATGAAAAGATGTCTCTAAGTATTAAACTTATAAAAATCAAATATTTTCCAGTAAAATATGTTAAATATCATTTCACAAAAATAATTCTATTAAATAATATAATGCGATTTCTAAGCTTATATATCATTTGTGTCTTTGAGTATTTTTGCCAAGGTCAGGAAAATCAGGCAGAGAATTTGGACACCACAGGCTTTTAGAAATTAAAAAAAACAAACCCAAAAAACTAAAATAGCATTGTCAACTTATTTTAGGAAATGACATGTTCCTTAAATTAAATGATTGAATTACATATAACACTATGTCATACATTAACTGGGAAGTATAAATGGCTCCTAAATTATCACTGGAAAAATAGATATCCATTAACATATTATTTTCAGTGCACAGTGCCTGCAATTAAGACATATTCAATTAGGCAAGAAAGAACTGTGAATTTATTGCTCAATTTAAATTTTTCATTATTTGCTGATTGAGTCATTTGCCAATTATTGTTTCTGTGCTGTTGATCATTATCTTGTGAAATTATGCTACTGTTAGCACCTTTACCATGCAAACACATCAGATTATGAGTCTTTTCATATTTCATTATATTTTTTGCTTCTCAAAAATTAAGAGGTAGCAAAAGCTTTCTTTAAGTATGGGAGCTATTAAAGAAATATCAAATTGATGGTGGAAAAATGAACCAACCTAAGCTTCTCAGCTATTTTCTATTTTACTTGCTTATGAAATTTGGGTTTTCTGTGTCCTATCATCATTGTTCTTTAAATATCCAAATCCAAAGTTAGTCTGAATTACTAAAGTATATTATTGTTTAAGGTATATTGAATTGGGTTTCTGTTTCTGACTTCACTGGGGTCACCTGTGGCTGACCAACACTCCCATGGAGAAAAAAATAGAAAAACCAGTAAGATTTATTAAAAGTCCTTTTTGAAAGTATCAGCTATCAGTTCATGCAATTTGAAACTGAAGAATCAAAATCCCACAAAAGGAAAAAAAACAAAAAAAGAGAGCTTCACATGTTATAGCTACTTTTCTTTCAAGTCATTTGCCTATTTCAGGTATGGTAGCTGAAGCTGAAAATACAGCCAAATCTCCATTGAATAGCCCAAAGTACTCAGCTGAAGCTCTGAGGAGCCATACCCTAGGAGTAGGGGAAATAGGAGACAAATAGAACCTTACCAACCCAGCCTTGCATCTGCTCAGCCCCTGATTGGATTGAAACAATAAAACTACACTCTATCTGCCTGGCATAAGATAAAATAAAGTAAAATACAAAAAAGAATAGAAAGAAATATTTCTGAAGAAAGATGATATAATTTTTCATACAGAATAAATGGTATTCAATAAAAAATAAGACTTGTCAAGAGACAGGACAAAGAAAAATAGAGGAATAATAACAGACCACAAGTGATCAAGACATAGGAATTCTTAGATAAAAGTACTAAAATAGCTATAATAGAAATGCTTAAGAAAATAAGATAAAAATCTAGAAAAAGCTAAATAAAAAGATGGAAAAATTTTCCAGATAATTGGAACTTATACAATTATATCAAATATAAATTTTACAATGGTAAAAAATAAATAAAATAAAAACGCTTAATAACAGATTACAAGTAACACAACACAATATTGGTGAACTATAAGATGGGATGACAAGAAAATACAGACTGAAGTGCAAACAAAGGAGAAGGAAAATTTAGGAAAAGAACATAAAAAAATACAGAACTAAGTGAAAAGTCAAACATAAGTGTAAATGGTATCAATGAAGGAGAGGATAAAAGGAATGGGAAAAAGAAAATATCTGCAGAATTACTGGGCAATGATTTTCTAAAACTCACATGACTGTAATCCACAGATTACAGAAGCTCAGGAAAATCTAGCATAATAAACACAAAGAAAAGCACATCTGAGCACATGCTAGTAAAACTATTAAAATGTCTAAAGACAAACTTTTAAAAGCTGCCAAGAAAGAAAAGCTATACAAAGAGATACATTCAAAAGTCCTATAAATAAATTAAAATGTAAACCTTAATAAATGATTATATTTAGTGGGAGAAATAGGGACAAATGTATCTACTCCATCTTCCAGGAAGCAGAAGTTCTTCATGTTCAAGTAAAACACAGGAAGGCAGGACAAAGAAAATAGAAAGAAAAAACAGAGAATAAATAGGAAACAAAAAATCAGTGGCAAACTTAAGCTCTGATATTAATATTTCAATAATTAAATTAAATATAAATGGTCTAAATACACCAATTGAAACATAGATTGGAAAAGTAGGTTAAAAATATGACTCAACTGTATATTATCTATAAGAAACTTAATTCAAATATAATGATATAGGTGGGTTAAAAGTAAAAGGATAAAAAATATACATCATGCAAACATGAATCAAAGGAAAGGCAGCAGCAAAGAAAATTTCCAGATTCAGAGAGGAGGGACAAGTCATCAAAAGTCATAGCTGTTCTAAATCTGTGTATTCCCACCCCCCAAAAGGCAGGAAATATGTGAATAAAAACTGGTAGAAGTGAAAGGAAAAATAGACAAATCCACAATGATAGTTAGAGCCTTTGAAAACCTCTCTTAAAATAGATAGAACTAGACAGTAAATCAATAAGGATATTGAAGAACTCCTCAACCAACAATCTCAAATGGACATTTATAGAGCATTCTACCTTACAACAGCACAATGCATATTCTTCTCAAGTATCTACAGAACATATCAAAATAGACTATGTCCTGCTTATAAAACAAATCTCAACATGTTTAAAAGAACAAAAATAATACAGAGTTCTCCAACCACAGAAAGATTACAGGAACATATCCAAACTCTTAGAAACTGAACGACACCCTTCTAAACAATCTACAGATCAAAACAAAAAGTCCCAAGAGAAATTTTTAAAGATAAACACATATTGAACTGAATGAAAATGAAAATATAAAGATTTGTGGGACATAGCTAAATAAGTGCTAAAAGGGAAATGGATAACACTAAATGAATACAATAGAAAAGATGAAAAAGCTCAGGTGAATTATCTAAACTCCCACTTCAAGGACCTGCCATTGTTTTGGAGAGCAGAAGGTCTACAGCCAGTTATTTTTGTTATAAATTATTCTATAACAAAAAAAAAAAAGAAGAAAAATAAAGGTAACATGCTGAGTCATAAAGTAAAAATAAGAGTAATTCAGTGTTATGGACGGAATGTTTGTGTCTCTCTAAAATACATGTGTTGAAATCCTTCCCCTTATCCTACGCTGATGTGTTGGTTATTAGCAGGTAGGGCCTTAGGGAGGGAATTAGGATTAGATGAGATCATAAGAGTGGAGACCTTATGAATAGGATTATTGCCCACGTAACAATCACAGAAAGAGCGTGCTTTCCCTCTCTGCTCTTCATCATGTGAGGATATGAGAAGTCTGTAGTATGCAACCCAGAATAGGGTCCTCAGCAGAAACTGATCATGCTGACACCCTGATCTTGCACTTCCAGGATCCAGGATTGTGGGAAATAAATTTCCGCTGTTTGTAAGCTACCCAATCCACAGTATTTTTGTTATAGGAACCTGGGCTAACTAAGACATTTAGAATATAAACTCTAATCAAAATGAAATTACGTTAGAATCAATAACAAACATATAATTAGAAAATATCAGGTGTTTAGAACTTAATATAATTCTAAGTAATCTTTGGATCAAAGAAAAAAAATCGCAGTGGAAATTAGAAAGTATTTCAAACTGAATGACAATAAAAATATTATATGTCAAACTTTTGGGATACAGTTAATACTATGTCTAGTAGAATATGGGCTTAAAAGCCTACATAGGGAAAAATAGAAAAGTTTAAAATCAGTAATCAAATCAATGCTTTAAGAAATTGCAAGAAATCAGTACTTTAAATCTGACAATATAGAAAAAAGGAAATAATTAAGTGTAAAAATCATTACAATAGAAAACATATATGAAAACAAGAGAAAGATCAAGAAAACCAAGAATCAAAAGTTGGTTATTTAAAATAACTAACTAAGGAAATTGAATTACCACACAAAACTAATGAAGAAAAACCAAATAAAGAAGACACAAATGACCAATATCATTGTTTCATTATAGATTATAGTAGTGGTATGTTGGAACCACCTCATACCCAGAAGATTATATATATTTCTTCCCACTTACAAAATTTGGATATAGGCCACGGTCTGATTATATACACCATAGAAATTGGCAAATACTATAAATCAAATTTCCTTTTTTCTTTCAGTGAGCTGGTTTACTGGTATACCCTTGACCCCCAAAATATTAAAAAGATAATTAAAGGAAGTATAACAACTTTATATCAATAAATTTGACAACTTAAATGGCATATTCAGATTCTTAGAAAAATAAAACTAAATTAGAAAAAGAAATAGACATTTTAATAGTCCTATATTTATTATAGAAATTAAATCTATAATTGAAAATCTTTGTACAAAGCAATCTGTAAGCCCAGATGGTGGTCTCTTGAGAATTCTTTAAAACAAAGAGAAAGCAATATTGATTTTACATAAACTTCAAGACAGCTGAAAAGACTATATCCCAACTTGGTTTTTTTAATTACCTTTTTTTGAGTTTTGAAGTATAATTAACATACAGTGAAATGTCCATTTCTTAAATGTACATTTTGATCTGTTTTAACAAATGCATATTATTGTGAATATGGACTTTCAATGGATAAGTTTTTTCTCATCAGTCACTAACTCTTGGGTAATCTTAATAGATAAATTTTGGTTAAAATGGATTTGAATTACTGGATTGGTGCTTTCCATAATTATACAATTTTCATATAAGTATATTTATTGAGCCAATAAGGAAAAAAAAAAGAAAAAAGATTCTCTGGAAGCTAAAATTTAGAAATTATCCTATGGAGCCTAGAAGAGTTCAGAATTAGATTTGATTGACTCTATTTAGAAATTTCCTGAAGCATTTGGAATGAGCACTGATGTTGGAAGAATTTGGAAAGAATTCAAAGGGAAACAGAGACAAACACAGTGAACAGAGAATTTGGCTGGTTGCTAATTCAATTAAAAATTTTATATAAAATCTTGTGCAATTCAAAATTGCAAAAAACTAAATTTTTTTTAGTTCATAAAAGTATGAACTCTGTGAGCTCAGGAACTGTACTCATTCTTCCTCTGCCCCTTGTACCAACTGACACTGATCTAGCATGGACTAGAAATACTTTAAATACCTATTAATGGCATCACTTACATTTATTTTACTGGATTAATATTCTGAGGTAAGTAACGTACATAATTTTTTAGAATAAAATTTCATTTAAAATTCACTATTCTTTAATAATTATAAGTTGATATGTGTAAATCTGCAGAGCCATGAGTCCCCTCGCATTTGTTCAGGTAAATTTGTAAACAAAAATGAAGAGTGATAAAATCAAGAAATACATAAAAATTATCATGAATCAAGGCACATTTTGTTATTATAATATCATAGATGGCTAGAAGCAATGTATTTTATAGTTTATATACTGCAATTTCTTAGATATAGAGAAAAACAAGCAGAGGCCTGTTTGTCCATCCATGCTGTGAGAGCTAATTTAAGGCAAAAATCGAAGGAGATCACAGAAATTCTGCCCTATACCTTCCTTCCTACAGACCATTTAACCCACACAAACTAAGTGTGAAGAGCCAGTGGGTCTGAGAAATAAATACTTGCTATACAACAGGATAAAATGTTAAATTTTGAATTTTCATATTAGCGTCCATTGTTTTAGCACTGTTTGATAACTGTAGGGTTCCCCAAAAAACTACAGAGTACAGAGTGTCTCAAAGGAACTGATTAAAGAATTTTAAAAATAGCATTACTTGAATAAAATTCTTCTTTTCCAAATATTAAATGGTATTGACTTTTAGAACACTGCTATCAGTTGGCGCATCTTTTGGCTAGAGTAAATATAATAAGAGAGACTACCATCTACTAAGCAGGACAATTTAAGCTTTAATAAAATAAACATGTATAACTAAGCTGTCTGTGTATCATTATATAAAAGTGGTTATAATATTATACAATATCTAGACAAAACTTTTTTACTTGAAATTGTATTTTATGATAATTCTTCATGTATTATTTCAAAGAACAAGAGCAAGTTCAATATATTTTATTTGTAAAAGGAAAGTGAGCTATCTAAATTCAGAAGAGAACTACTGAATTTGATAATTTTTAGGTTTATATGGCCCTAGTTAATTTTTTAAAAGACAATAATGAAAGCACTTTAGAACTACAAAACAATATAATAAAATTCTCTCTGGTGTTTTGGGGAGGCGTAATTACTATGGAATATTAAATTGAGAAAGAAATAAAGTTCTTAATCTGCGTAAATAATTGGGACATCTGTACACAGCAGACAGTCTGGCTTTTGGGTAATGTTAAAGGATTGGCCTTCTATAATTTTAGTTATTATCACTACAGCTTTTAATAACAAAAGATTATGGAGCAAAGCTATTGATGGAAAATTAGACTTTGATGAATCTAAATGCTTAGGAAGGACTGCACTGACCATGCAATTGAAATGCAGAAATAAATTCTATTCAGAAATGCATCAGGGGCTAAATTTGACCAATTCTTTCTGGGAGATTGCCAATGAACTTGGACTGATTAATAGACTGATTAATAGATTGGAGATATACACCTTTCAACAAAACAACAAACATACATTTATAACTATATATTGCTTGTTTTTTTCTTGCTTATCCTGAATGTTTTAATTGTGCAGATATTTTGTATATTTGTCTTTAGTGATTCCACTGATCTTTTCCAGTAACTAGAAATGCTTTAAAAATTTTAACAATTTATAAGACAGCTAATGAAAGTGTCATGCCAAGTCCTTCAAAATATAATATTATTTAGAAAATCATAAACAATAAACAATATATTGGTTAGAACTTCTAATTAAATGAAAGTACATCCACCGTTATTGAAGGAAAAATCTGGTTAACAAAAACAGAATTTCCTCCAATTGAAAGATGTTATATATGTGGGAAGGAGACAATGTTAATTAGGAAAAATGTCTGAGGACTGTGTACTTTTGGAGATTTTCTTTTTTTCACAAGTATAAAGAGAATGTATTCTCGATCCAAAAAGAATCCCTAGTAAATCACTGGCAATGCAAGGACAAAAGAAATAGAAAAGGATTTTTGTCAGTTGAAGTATTTGGGAGAAAATTAAATATTTGTAAAAATATAGCTAAATTTTGAAAGACATCTTTGTTAAGATAGTGACCCTGGAATCATGTTGTGTAATTTTTGAGTCTCAGCTGCATTCATTAAGTAAAGCTTGCTTTTGGCAAGTTACTTAACTGCTCTCTCTTCCATTTCACTTTTCTTTAAAGGGGGAATAATAATTTTTCTACCTCATAAGTGTGTTGAGATGATTAAAAAGTTAATGCATATAGTATGTGCGGTGGTCTGGTACACTGTAATTGCTCAATCAATGTTAGTTATTGCCACTATCTTAACAGAACTGGTACACTTAAAGGTTCAAAATTTTTAATCATAGAATTTTAGAATTATAAGACTTTTTATAATAAGTTTAAAGATGATCATTTTGAAATGGAAGCAGTGCTAATATTTGATCTATTTCAGTCAAATGAGTTCAGAACAAATTTGTTTAATATTAAAATTCATATTTTTAAAAACTACAGTTCTTTCATGTGGATAAACTAGAGTTAGGTAAATCATCACTTTTCAGAACAGAGTGTTATGATGTTCCTGCAGGTTACAGCATATTTCTGTGCAGCTGGGAAAGTGTAAATTCATGTCCCACTGAATACATATTGACTTCTTCCACAAAGATTAACTCTATTTCAATATTGACATATTTTTCTGCTTCTTCATATTAGGACTCTGAGATCATAGCCAACAAAAAATATGCTGAAATAATTCTAAAATTAAAAGCGAAACTATGTCTACAGCGTTACTTTGCAGAGGCCGTAGGTTCGAAAAGGCGAAAAAGTAAAGGCATAAATGAGCACTGAGGCGTGGGCACAGGATGTGAAGAAAATGGTTTATGGAGCACACTGCATCCTGCAGTGTCTTTACAACATGTCTGCAAACGATTCGACACATCACGGGGTGGAGATATTTGACTCCTCCTGGAACCGGGCCAGACTTTGTCACCATCTTGAAGAATAAATGCAGTAATGATGCTGCATGTCTTCAGAGGCTCAGTGGCCAGAGCCCACGCAGCTCTTGTGAAACTTGATCTGGGAGTTTTATAGAAGTCTGGCTATTTTGAAGCTGCCATGTGGAGAAATTGTGTAATGGGACAAGAGTGAGAGAGAATGACAGAGGGAGAGAGAGAGAGCAAGAGAGAGACAGAAAGAGGGCGAGAGACAGAGATAGAGAGAGACTGACCTGAGGAGCCCAGCTGCTGGAGCTTCTTAGTCCAGGTACCAGATATTTGAATAAAAAAGCATTGAAGATGATTCTAGCCCCAGCCACCTTCTGACTGCAATTATAAGAGAGACTCTGAATTTTTTAGCTGAGCTTCTTAACCCCCAGATTTGTGAGCAAAAGGAAGGATTGTTACTGTTATAAGCTACTGTTTTGGGGTATCTTGTTACATAGTAATGAATAATCAGAACAATGCAGCCTTTCAAAGGAGCTAGTCACATCACATGAATGATTTAATATGCATATAGAATTTCCTAATTTTGCTGAACATCATTAAATGCATACTTAGGCTATCGAAGGAAGATATCCAGAAAAATGTCTAATATAAGCCAATGAACATATAGAAGAAATTCATTCACATAACATATGTTTATTGAGCATCTACTATATGCTGGGTAATATTCTAGGCTCCAGCGATACATCACTGAATAAGGCAACAAACACACAAGTTTTTTGCCCCGTGGTCCCACGAGAGAGGGAGACAATAAATAAGGGTGTATGTATAAAGTAATTCCAGGTAGTTATTTGATAAAAAGAAACAATAAATCATGATATAGGAATTAGAAATGGGCTATTCAAGAGAGGATGTCAGAGAAGGTATTTTTCAGAAGGTAGTATTTGAAAATTAGTATTCCAGGCAGAAAGAACAGTAAATCTTCAAGCCCTGAGTTGTGAAGAACAAGAAGGAAAATATGTCTAAAGTAGAGTGAGTAAAACTGAGAGGCATCTGAAATGATGATAAGAAATTTTAATTCCATTCTGGGTGAGATGGAAAGTCATGGGATGAATTTGATCAGGAGAAAGGTGATTTTAGTCACTCTGGGCCTTGCATGAATGTGGCAGAGATGGCTAGCTAGTGACAAAATTCCATGTCTTCTTATTCCTTAGTACACAGTAAGAATATATTTTCCAGCCTTCAAGTCATTGGATGTGCTGTGTGTCTGAGTTCTAGCCAACAGAATGTGATCAGAACTAATGTGTATCTTCCCATAAAAGTCTCCCATGAGTGGTCATTCAAGCTCCTTCCACTTCCAGCTGACAGAGATGAGGGCAACACTCAAAGCAACTTTATTAGCCACAGACTAAAGATGGCAGAGACACTATCAGCCTAGAAACCTGAATGCCTGTATGGAGTAGAACCCATCTCCTACTCCCACACACAGGCAAACTAACCACGTACACGATGCCACCAGCAGAATTATCAACTAATAAACACTCTGTAGTCATTCATTAACAAAATGTAAGGTTCTTTTGTTTTGAGTAATTACATGTCTGGGTCTATTTATTATTAATAATTCATCCCAGTCTACTTTATCTATTACAATGGATGAATATCTAAAAGAAAAGCTGGAGAGCAAAGAATAACGATGAAAAGACTGTTTTAATCATCCAGGGGAGATACATTCATGGTTTGAACATGGATAGATACAGCGAACGTAAAAAGATATGGTCAGATTCAAAGCATATTTTGAAGATAGAGCCAGGAGGACTTGCTGATGAATCACATTCAAGAATGTCAGCTAGAAATTTTGAAAATTCCCCTCAACCCATATTTTTGTAAAACCAGATGAGAGAATAAACTTTTCCTGACTCACTTTTGCCTGAAAATAGAACTCACGGAATTCCATATTAAGTGTGAAACAGACTTCCTTCTTATGTAGAATTTTAAAATGAAGTGGAAGAAATCTCATTATATGATTCTTAGACTTTACAGACAGCTAAGAGTAAAAGAAGAGTCAGAGATTAAATTCAATTAAAAGGATATCTTTGGAATGTCTTTTTTTCCTTTGGTTAAATACCCAATAGTGGGATTCCTAGATCAAATGGTAGTTTTACTTTTAGTTCTTTGAGGTATCTCCATAGAGGTTATGCTAGTTTGCGTTGCCACCAGCAATGTATGAGTGTTCCTATCTCTCCGCATCCACGCCAACATTAGTTGTTTTGGGACTTTCTGATAAAAGTCATTCTCACTGGAGTGAAGTGATATTTCATTGTGGTTTTGATTTGCATTTCCCTGATGATTAGAGATGTTGAGCATTTCTTGGCCATTAGTCTATCTTCTTTTGAAAAGTTTCTCTTCATGTTCTTTTCTGACTTTTTAATGGGGTTGTTTGATTTTTTTCTTGCTGATTTTCCTGAGTTCTATATAGATTCTAGTTATCAGCCCTTTATCGGATATATAGCATGCAAATATTTTCTCCTGTTCTGTAGGTTGTCTATTCATGCCAGTGACAGTTTCTTTAGCTGTGCAGAAGCTTTTTAATTTGATCAGGTCCCATTTATTTATTTTTGTCATTGCCATGATTGCTTTTGGGGTCTTCTTCATAAATTCTTTGCCTAGGGCGATGTCTATAAGTTTTTCCAATATTTTCTTGTAAAATTTTTATGGTTTCATGCCTGAGGTTTAAGTCTGTTATCCATCATGAGTTGATTTTTGTCAGAGGTGAGAGGTGAAGATCTTGTTTCAGTCTTCCACATATGGCTATCTAAATTTTCCCAGTACTGCTCACTGAATAGGAATCCTTTTCCCCAGTGTATGTTTTTGTTTAGGACATCTGCACTCGAATGTTTATAGCAGCACAATTCACAATTGCAAAGATTGGAAACAACCCAAGTGCCTATCAATATATGAGTGGATTAATAAAACGTGGTATATGTATACCATGGAATACTACTCAGCCATAAAAAGGTGAACTATAGCTTATATTATCCCATTAGCCCTTTATTCTAAGTGAAGTATCACAAGAATGGAAAAACAAACATCCCACGTACTCGCCATTAAATTGGTACTAATTGGTTAACACTTATGCGCGCATATGGGAAGTAACATTCATAGGTTGTCAGGCAGGTCGGAGTGGGAGGAGGGGATGGGTAAATTCACACCTAATGGATGCGGTGCTGCTGGGGCATGGGCATGCTTGTAGCTCTGAGTCAGGTGGTGCAAAAGTAATTTATGTAACCAAAGTGATTGTGCCCCCGTAATATTCTGAAATAAAAAATAATCATAGATCTGTGTATCAAAGAAGTTAGTTTTACTGTATGATAATTTTAGAAACAAAGTTATTCCAAAACTATATTAAAAAAAAGGGTATCTTTGGAGAAAATTATGAGATGCAGCTTCTTCCAAACCCAAGGTGACAACAGAACCTGTCTATTTTATCTCAGTCCTATTGAGGAGGTTTCCAGGCGACCATCAGCTTTGAAATATTTTTCCTGACTCAAATCCAAAGAAACTAAAACCTGTGTGGCAAGAGAATGGAGGTGGGGCATTGAAACTTGTGTGCTCTCGCAGAGCTCATCGGTAAGCATTTCCACCAAACAGATGAGAGTCTCACAGGGAAGAAACATGAGCTTGTTTTGGGCTCTGTTTAGTTGGCTGCATGAAGGAGAGAGGACCCTCAGCAGAAAGGGGATGGGGTCAGCACAAGATGCTTAGGATGTGTGGCACATTAATTGACTCTTGGGAGACTTCCATCACTGGAGACTTCTTGATCCCCTGGATGTACATATCTTCTAGTAGAAGAGCTTCCTAAGGTTCCATTAATATGCCACACATGAAACAAGAAAGCTTTATATAGAGAGAAAATTTCCACAGTCCACCCCAAGCCAGGGTGGTCAGAACCTGGCTGTCAGGCTCGGAGTGTGGGGGTAGTGAGGAGGGTAGAGAACTGACAGACAACAAAGAAGAAGCCAGGCACACCCCATTTCTCCTTCCCACTGCAGGTCTCCAGGCCAAAGTGGACCCAAGCTAGGGAGGGTGAAACATTTTGCATTAAATCAGATTTAAGGTTTTATTACTATTTTAGATCATGCATCCAAAACACAGAACTAAATGTGTGTTTATGATTTGAATGTGTAATAGCACATTCAAAGAGGCCACGGGACACTAAAATACAGTAATGTCTTGATCGTGTTATGAGGCATGCTTGTTCAACACAGTGGTTTAACTCATGACAGAAGAGAAAAGTGGGCATTTATAAATACTGTGAATCACAACAACAAAGAACTTTAAATGGAAATGACCCATCATCTAACAGGAGTTTGGAAAGCCCAGGACTCAGGTCACTCAACATGTAACTAGGAAAT
This sequence comes from Avahi laniger, assembly GCA_963575035.1. NCBI lineage: Eukaryota > Metazoa > Chordata > Mammalia > Primates > Indriidae > Avahi > Avahi laniger. The sequence continues at coordinate 95,128 of CAUYSK010043860.1, read as the reverse complement.
CAACATAATATTCTTTTCAGATGTATTAGGAAACTGCTTTTGTCCTAACTTAGGAGAAATGTGGCTCAGTGACTGCAGTTTCTTAAAGAATCATAAGAAAAGGCATTGTTACTATATTTATAAATATTCCACCAAAGTAGTGAACTATATGAGATTTGTATTCAGTTCTGAGCTTGTTATCTGCATAGTGTCATCTACATTATTTACTTGAAAGTGTTTTCTATTTTTAAAAAAGTCAAATGAAGAGTTCTGAAATGTTTCTTGAGCTTTATTCTATCTGTATCCTACACTCTTATTCTCTCTGTGGACACTTTCAAATCGGAATGGTAATTCTATGCAAAAATACCTTCATGCTTGCTCAGAAACCTGGTCTATGGATCCTGATTTAATTACAGAACAGAATAGGAGAAAATAAATCTAGAGCTCTATTTTTACTGTGCCCATGATAAAGTTAATCTAAGACACTGCAGAGATCTATACATTCAGAAGACTTGAAAACTTTTTCTTTGGTATAATAAAAAGAAAACTAATTTACTTCAACTGAATTTCTTGGCATCTATGGACAGAAATCAGATGCCTCACATTATTGTAGTAGGGTATTTTTTTTCCCACAGTTTAATCTAGGACCCTTTAACGAAGGGTATTTCTCTCCCCAGTAAGATTATATACAAACTTGATTTTATGAATTATGTGAATGCCACTGCTGAGAAGCCCCACTGGCAATATAATGTGATTATGCAAATGTATATTTCAGACAAATTAAAGGCATAAAAAGAAATCATGGATCAGAAAAATAAATTTTTAGGGCTTTATTTATTTCAAGTCATTCATGTCAAAGTTGGAAACTTTCTTTTGTAAGGACACATGCACTGCTAGGTAGGGTAGGGAGAAGCAAATCATTCTCCGAGCATATATTAATATTTGCTGTTTACTGAGTTAGTCCTTTACAGAGGTTGCCTGAGCAACACAGACATTTTATGCTGAACAGTTTTCCAGTCGCACATTAATTCAGTAGTTGCAAATGACCCTGTTGTGAAAACTAGATTCAATGCATCATTTTTCTCTAGTGAGTTACTGTTCTTGATAAAATAATGTTATAGAAGATTCTACATTACACCTGAGGACAGGTGTTGCAATGCTTTAACTAAACTCACAATCATTACAGGAAGATTTAGTATATTATTCCATGGCTACTTGGGAAAGCCAGTATTTTAAAAAGGAAACAAAAGAAATAAAACAAACATTGGTGACTGTACAGTTTTTGTTTCTTCTTCTTATGTTAAATTTAGGTGAGAGAGAGAACTGAATCTGGTTGCTCAGTGAGACAAGGCTTACAAGGAGTCCCATTTCATCAACACAGGTATTTAAAACAGGAAGGTTGAATACTTCCCTTGTGAATTCTATCTTTTAAAATTGATTTTCATGTATTATTCTTTTGTATTTCTATCTTCCTTACTGAACTGTTAACTTTGAAAACAGGGATTGAGGGTAGTTTTCCAGTAGAAGTTTGTTAAACAATTGAAATAAAGAACACATTATATTGATTCTAAAATCTCTCTTTAATTTGACATTTTAACATTTCTGAGATCAGAATGCATCTTACATTCAGTTGCCTGTCACAGCTGCTATTCAGTGATGACCTGATTTGGAAGAAAATTTCAAAGAAAATATTTGTCTATAATCCTGAACTATAAGTGTTCTTAGTGACATAAAGACAATATTGTGCAGCAAACCATGGTCATCAAAGATGCTGGGATGAAAACTGATTTAGAAGTTGGGTTCTGAGTGTGACTTTGTAGGAATAATTTAATCAATTTATTCAGCTTTTAATTTTCTTTTTATGTGTGCTAATGGGTGACATGTGGCTTAAAAGAAAACCTAAGTATAAACAAATTTAAAAAAGCTTTTTCAAAAAAATTCTATCTCACGAGAAAACACTTTAGTAATTTAATTGGCATTATGTTTTACCTTGTAGTGATCATAAAACAATGATACTTCTTACAATTACTAAACATTGTATGGCCATAATTTTGTGGCAGGTAGTACACCATTCACAGTGCCTTGATTTACACTGTATTATAATATTTTCAATATTTTTAATAGAGTATATTTTTGTTCAGTAACATATTTCCAATAATTTGGATAATAACAGATAACTATTGTCACTAAAGCCACCATAATCTATATTCACAAAATCACAAATATTTATCTGGATATATTCAATTATGTTTTGCTTCCATCATACCTGCCATCATGAGTAAATTTGATTTGTGTTCAAAGGGTCCTCTTGGACATATGATGTCTATTTTGACTTCAGAGCCATCTGTGTCCACCCTCCACTCCCAACCCAGAACCATGCCAGGTGAAGTGAGACGAGAAGAAGCATATGGTCTCCTTGCACATCCTCCTTTCATCTCCTTTACATCCCCCAAAAGGGAGGGAGAACAACGCTATGCGTAGCGGTAAGCAGGCACACTTGAATGGCATTGCTGCATTGACTTAGTGACCCACATTTTACTTCAGTTCATCAAATAAGCATCACCTTTTCTATCTCTGACTTTTCTATGTCTTCCCCCAATTTCACTCTGTCAAAACTCTATTCAACCTATAAGACCTAGTGCAAATGTCCTTGGGTATTTTCTAATAATCCAGCTCCTCAATGGCTATAATTTCTTTTTTATAAAAAGTTTCTACACCTTTTCTTTATGCATGTCAAATATCATATCATATGACTATTGACATATTTTATTTCCACTGAGAGTATAATCCTTAAGTACAGAGTAATATTTTATAGATCTCTATATAGCCTCACATTTTAAAGACCTAGTTATAATAGAGGTTCAACAAATGTATACTAAGCATTAAATTGAAAAATTTACTAAAATCCTAAACTAATATAGAATCTGTAAAACAATGTTTTATGCTCTATGCCACATTTTTCATTTAATCATTTTTTTTTGCTGAAAACATATAAAAAGTATTCAATGGCATCACTAAGGATATGTTATGAAAATATTCAATGCAAATATAAAGCACTATAATTAAGATTTAGGATTTTTAGGTTTCACTTAGACATCATTATCACTTATCAACAACTTTTCCTGTATCTGACATATATATGCAATATTTGAGGAAACTGATTTGTATCAAACATTATTTGATTTTTGATAGCCTATCTAACCCAGAAATCTATGTCCTAACATTTTCTAGGCAAACTTACCTCTCACGATGATGTTAGTGGACTTTTTTGCAGGGTTTCCCACATTATTATTGGCGATGCAGCTGTAAATACCAGCATCATCTGAGGTGATGGCAGGTATGGTCAAAGTTCCTCCATTCAAAACAGTCTTTTCAGGCAGAGTCCCAAAGGACCTGACCCAGGTGAGAGAAGGTGCAGGCTCTCCTCCTGTTGTAACACATACTAATGTTATGGCCTCTCCAGGATTTACAACTATAGGATCATCCACCAAGAGTTTAATTGACGGAGATGCTAAAAGACATAAACAAAAGACGTGCACCTATTTAGATATGCTACAGCTACAATTCAACAACATGCATTATATCCATTCATTCAAACACTTAAAATGAAATATTGCTCTCTTTTGTCAAAATTATACTGTATCACTCTAGTTTAAACAAGATTTAATTGATTCAAATTTTAATTAAATAGTATAAAAATACAGAATTGTATTAAGAATCTTACACATGAAGGGGGGAATTAAAATTTGTTTCCCTGGATTATTGCTCTGAAATTTGAGTGACAAGCGTTAACTAAAATTTTAAAACAAAATATCCCTTTCTCTTTTAATGCTGGCAGTCACCTTTTGTTTCTGTCGTTCCTGGTATAAACATTGCAGCAATTTAGACCTTGTATTTTCATGGTGAAAATAGTTGATTACTTAATTTTTTAATATATCTTAGGTGAAATGATGAATTTTTGCCATTTGAACACAATCAAGAAAAGAAAAAGGCATAGGTCATCCAGTTTATTGCTATTTGGTGAGCCTGATTTTTGCTCTTGAAAGGAATAACAAAATCATCTAATTTTATGGCAATACTCATATTTCATTTCTAACCTCTTGAATCACAAGGGTCCAGGCAGTAAGTTCTCATAAACACTGTGTTAAAACTTTGTAAGAAACAAACATAAGAGAACTCAAACATAGCCATCAAATCATGTCTGCGACTTCTCTAATATTTGAGTTATAATAGTCCCCAGTGAAAATAAGTCCATTGCAAGCTTTCAGGTTAAAAAGTACAAAGGTAAACATCGATTCAATAGAAAATGCTGTGTTACAGCCTTTTCATCAAACACTCAAAATAGCAACTACACAAAAACTATATTCACATATAGCACTTTTTTTCTGCTTACACTGCAAGCTAACCTAAATAATGCATCCCTAAATAAAGACAGGGGAAATGCATTATAGTGACATTTGGGTTCATATATTCATAAATATTTATGTCAAAGTAAGGGCTCTATTGTATGAAATCAATCCATATTAGAAATATTTAAACTGTTCAATTGTACTGTGTGACTTTTTTAGATATTAAGTTCAGCTTAGAGTTTGAGAGTGTTTTTCTAAGAATAAAAGGTAGATTTCTTGTGTGGTTTAATATTGTCTGCATCATTAAAAAAAAAATCCAGAGGAATGAAGAAAATAATTCCATATTATGTTTCTATAGGAAAGACACGAAGCACCTTTCCTTTCATGATCTTTTTAGACATCCTTGTTCAACGTGGACTCTTCTAATGCCATTTTAAATAATATGAAAATATTTTAAGTATCATAATACTAGCCCTTCTGCATTGTTAACATTAAATTATAAAGACTTGTGGTTAAAAACCTGTTAGAAAACGCACATCATGAAAATAATACGCAAAAGTCACAGGAGTTTGGTAGACAAAAAGTATCTCAAAGAATTATTTAATGTTGTTAAATTGATGGAAGATATTACTAGTCAAATATTCTGAAACTAGATATGATACTTAATTATTACTACACAATCATGAAGAGGTAAAGGAAACCCCTATAGTCCAACTTGAAGTAAATAGCATAATTTTACAAAAGTATTTGTTTAAAATATAATTATAGAGATCCCAACAGTTACATTATATTAACAAAGCTTAGTTTGTTTTATATCACATTTTAGTAAAATTAAAAGGCCCAAGGCCTAAAGACCATTTATAGCATGTATATGGATGACAGAAATACACAGTGGTGGCATTAAGTAAAGAAATATTTGCCTCTGAAGTTGATTTGTATGAGGACAAGTTCTTTTCTCTTGGACACTATTTAAAGGAAAAAGTTCAAGAGAATTTCAAAGCTCACAAAGGAATACACATATAACAATAAGATCACTGTTTTAACCATAGTGCATTGTAGAATTACATTCACAATCTTATTAAAAATTTTCTCCTTTCCAAATTTCAGTTGAAAACAGTGTTTGTTCATGTTAATTTTATTATTGATGGTATTTATTTTCTCTGATTATACTTGAAGTTAAAAATGGCCCAAGCAGACCACAAAGTGGATAACAATTTTAAGATTTTAAGAATATTCATATATATTTTAGTATCAAAATTTTCTACCTTTAAATACCCCCCAAAAATAGTTGAAATCATTGTCAGTTTTGTTCTAGTGTCTTATTTTCAATTCCACAAATATCAGCTTTTTAAAACTAAAAAGCTTTGCTCAAGAACCATACGGACATTAGGATTTATCAAGCTCAAGTGTAAATCATGTCCTAGAGGGAAAAATATTGGAAAAACATTAGTGTATTTTCAAATATTATTCAAATATTTTAAATAAAATATTTCATACTGGATGGATCATTTGCTACTTTGGGGGTATATAAAGAGTAATGTAAAACATTCTGAGTTAGTCACTTCCTTCTCATAGGCTTCCACAGCCCCCCAAATTTTCCTCTTTCATATCACATTGTATATTATTAGCTGGGCTAACACTATGGGCCAGAAGTAAAGTATCATGATTGCATTCTCTGAAGTATGGAGGAATACTTAAGTAGTAAGAACATAAATTCTGAAGAAAGACACCTGGGTTCGAATCTTGATTCTGTCACTTAACAACTGTGTGAAATTGGGCAAGATCTTTCTCCTCTGAGTGCCTCAATTTCCCCCATTGAAATGGAGGAAAATAATCTTAAATATTTTATAGCATTGAGAAGATTTTAAATGTCTAAAGTCCTTGCAACAGTAGCTAGTACAAAATGTGCACTGAATAAGTATTTTCTTTTGTCATTGTTTTTATTATCATCCTCATAGTCTGGTCTAGTCCTTGGAAATTAGTATGTGCTTAATAAATATTAGTAGGGCAAGTCAATAAGTGTGAAAATTAATAAATGAGTGACTAGGATAAAATATATGGTTCCTATAAAATGCAATTATCTTCATTGCATATGGCATAAATATTTTAAGACCATTTTGACTTTAAAACATACTTAAATACACCATATATTTTGAAGAGATATAATTAAATATGTTTTGTCTTATTATTTGTGGATTGAAACTGTTGTTTTTCAAGATTCAGCATTTTCATAGGACCTTTAAAAGCTCATGGACAAAAGGTACTTGATAAATGCTATTTTTTTCACAGTGTCCTAAAACTGTCCAACCACCCTGAGTCCCTCAGGACATGAGGAAAGGTAAAGCTCATTGCGCTAAATCATGTACATAACTGTATGCTCAGTGTATGTCTACAGCATGTGTTGGTTGAATTACCCTATTGCTATATAAGGATAAACATGGAAGGCCATAGAGGTCATAAATTTCCTTAACACGTTGAGAAAAGTACACCATTCTAAAAGAGTTACAAAATCTAAATGTCCATTCATTCTTCACAGGAACATATGAGACAGATTATTACTTTTAGCTCACTTATAAGTAATAGAAAATTTAAACGTGACAGCTGAAATGGGACAGGAAAAACACTGGATGGGACAGCATGAAATTTACATTGTGGATGCTCATTAAACTAAAATGAAAAATAGAAAAAGGTGAAATACATAAAGTAAACAAAGGAAATCTTTCAAATTAAGTGAAACATTTTTATTACAAAATTATAGATTATTTTAAACACATTTTATAGTCATTTTCAAAACATGGCTCAAATTATATAAAAATAATTTCAACTATATCACCAGCTATAAAAGTTCTCTATGTACACATTGCTTAAAAATAACTATGGTGCCAGTCAGACTTTCAGACTGGTACCCTGCCAGCACTTAATGATGGAAGGCAGAGGTCACCATAGCAGTTGTCACAGAAATTTGACTCTCCTCTTCAAGATCAGCCAACATTCTAGAATGCTGGATGTGTTCTGTGGGAATACTTGATAGACAGACAGATATATGTTATTGGTCCTGGGAGATAAATGATGAAGTAGAATAACAAGAAAGTAATAAATGGGGAGAGAGAGGGAGAGGGGCAGAGGAAAAGAGCAGAGAGAAGGGCAAAATATCTGTGGTTTATATTTTCCCAAATCATAAACTCATAACAGAACTTTACTAACTGAAATATAGAAAGCATATTTTAGAAAACATCTCTGAGAAAGGGAATTCTTCTCATGTTCCCTTCAGCACCTCTTCCCTTGGCAAACAAAAAAGAAAAGTTTTCTTGGGCTGAGTAACAGACACTTCAGTGGGCCCAAAAGAGGTATAACTGGTCTCTTGACATCCATACCAAATCCCAAAGGTTTGGATATTAAAGAGCAGAGGGGATCTGTGTATCCCTTTCCATTCTAGGTCACTGAGTATGACTAGCTAGACAGACAAGGACACAGTTGCCTGATGGAAAAGACCCCACGCCCAAGGCAAACAGTTCCCAGCTCCACAATGGTGGAATGGAAAGAGCAGGATGGCCATCCAGAGCTGAAAGTGTTGAGACAATAATAATGAGAGAGGTCTCAGAAAATACATCCCTGTCAGAAGATTCAGAAAATATGCTCCGGGTCTTGGCACAGCAGCCTCCCTTAGAATTTAAACAAAGTGGGGACTCCAAATTGATAGAGACAAAAGTTCTGAAATTATGGCAAAATAGGTGGTTGAAAGAAAAATAAAATTGAATTATGAAATAATAAAGAAATATTTCTTTCTAACCTGAGTTTGTAGACTGGGATTCATGCCCACTACAAATTTTAGTGAATGAGATCCTCATAAAATCTTCTGGGTGTGTGATGCAAAGATTTAGTTTGGAGTTAATTAAGAATACATTCTGTTGGAAGAGAATACTATTTTAGTAGAGGTCAATGACTTTTTGAGTGTTTGGTTTTACTGCTATCTAACATAATCGGTAAACACGAAGATAAACATGATTTTAAAAATCTGAAAACAAAATACAGTGCTATCCATCTTTACATTCTTCAGACTCTGGTCCTCTAAGATCTGGGGCTTTTTGTTCTAAAAAAAGGAGCCCAGATATCCATCCAGACCTTGATTAAATTGGCATGAAGCAGTTAATTACTGCATAAACTGGCCATTTGTCTTGAATTAGAGACATTCTAACTGAAGTTAGAGACTTGTTTTTTGAATGGAGGTGATCTGAGTTTTATAAAGTAATCTAATTCATAGGAAAGATCATGAGGAAGGTGAAACATAAAAAAACTGCAGTGAACTCCAAATTTCAAAAATGCTCATTCAGGATACTATTTGTTTAGTTTTCTTTTTTTTTGGATGGGACTTACCTCAAAATGATAAAAGCCATATATGGCAAACCCACAGCCAACATCATACTGACTGGGCAAACATTGAAAGCATTCCTGCTTAGAACTGGAACTAGACAAGGTTGCCCACCCTTATCACTTATATTCAACATAGTGCTAGATGTTCTAGCCAGAGCAATCAGACGAGAGAAGGAAATCAAGGGCATCCAAATGGGGAAAGAAGAGGTCAAACTATTGCTGATGATATGATCTTATATCTGGAAAACCCCAAAGATTCTGCCTAAAGACTACTGGAATTGATAAATAAATTCATCAAAGTCTCAGGTTAAAAAATCAATGTATATAAATCAGTAGCATTCATATATGCCAACAGTCTAGTTGAGAACCAAATCAAAGACTGAATAACTTTCACAATAGCAACAAAGAAAATAAAATACCTAGGAATATATTTAATTAAGAATGTGAACGACCTCTATAGGCAGAAGTACGAAACGCTAAGGAAGGAAATAGGAGAGGACATAAACATATGGAAAAATACACCATGCTCCTGTGTTGGCAGAATCAACATTGTTAAAATGTCTATACTACCCAAAGTCATCTATAGATTAAGTGCAATCCCTATTAAAATACCAACATCATTTTTCACATATCTAGAAGAAATAGTTCTATGCTTTGTGTGGAATCAGAGAAGACCCTGTATAGCCAAAGCAACCTTAAGCAAAAAGAACAAATTGGGAGGCATCAATTGACCAGACTTCAGGCTATATTACAAGGTTGTAGTAACCAAAACAGCATGGTACTGGCACAAGAACAGAGACATAGACCTAGAGATCAGAACAGAAAACCCAGATATAAAATCATCTACATACAGTTAATTGATCTTTGACAAAGCAAAGCAAAATATTTGCCTAGTTTGAATCCCCCAAAAGAAGGCCTTGATCCAGTAGTTCATTCGGGCTGGAATCACAGGAAACATATTGAAGGAGAAGAGAAAGGCAACAAGAAAGGAAGAAAAGCCAGTAAAGGGGCACTAATGAGCAAGTTACCACTAAGGTGAACTTGGCTCCCTGCTGCTGGGAACCCTCTGAGAGACCAAGTACAGGGCACCTCAGAACTCTATCTCTGAAGAATAAGGAGATCAGCTAGAGTATTTATCCACCAACTCCTGTCCCTCATTAATTATAGATTGTGCTGTGGGCCTTAATTTCCCAATCTCATGCTCTGGCTGAACACATTCCTATATTCAGAGAAAGTCTGTAGGCAGAAGGATATAGAATATGGAATCTGCCCTAAGAAATTGTAGTAACCTCTAGGCCAGACTAGGAGGCAGGGGCAAGTCACTCACAATGTCTGCTATGACACCGTTTCCAGTAAATTCAATAATCAATGATTGGCTACGGGGAGACAATGTGAAAAAGATAAAAAAAGAAAAAGCAACAAAGGGACGGGTGGTAAGTGGAGGCACCTTTATCAATCTGGATATAGATGCAAAATGAAATGCTTGAGAACACAGTATGAATTAAAAAGACAGGGAGGAAAAACATATCATTAACTTTCTACTTCTGTTCCATGACCCTACATTTTTTAAATCATAAAACATTTGCAGATGCTAAGCAAACCCAGTGTAGCTTGTGTGTGGAGAGACATGCTTAAGCTATGTTTACAGATTCTAGGAATAGAAAAATGTTTCCTTTGGAATAACTAGTCATTTCACCAAAAGAAGATATCACTATATTTTCATACAGTACATTGGAATCCATTTTCAACATGTATTTCACTGAAACACAAGTAACAGTGAACATTTCACAAAATAAAGATGAGAAAATATATTAGAAGTTGATTTGAAAACTCAAAATAGTCTACCCATTTAGTTGGGGTTATTATTCAAATACTATCATTCACATATTGATTAATTCTCATGAAGCCCAAGAATGACATCATACTGGGAAATTCTATTTAAAATGATGCTCCAGGATATGGCAGTATTTGAAATCATTTTCATAAATAGTTTTTAATGTAGGAGAGACCTTTTGCTACAAATATTGAAACTAACATGCATTTTTCATCATTTTAATATTTTCAGGACAATATTTCTGGAAGTAATTAAGAAGGAAGAATAAGAATGTTCCTTCATGGAAATTTGCATAAAAGTCTTTTTCAAGAGATGTAATTCATGTGATCATGTGTCACAAACCAGGGATTCCCTAGATGGGTTTTGTTTGCCTTGCATGGTATCTATTGTTGTTGTTATTATTATTATTGTCAGTGAATGAGTGCCTTTAAGCATTGTTTGTTCTCCCTAGTATAATACACTCTCCTTTCATACAATAAGTATTTCTAGAGCATCTACTGTGTATCTGGCTCTGGAATAGTCACCTGTAATGTATCAGTGAATGAAACAGTAAAAGAATCCCTGTACTTAGAAGCTTACAACTGCACAAGAAGAGAATCAGCCCTCCCAGCATCACTCCTGCTGTCTCCACTGACTTTACTTGTTTACATCACCTGCCTCTTCTCTGAAGTCATGTACATTTATGATCCTTGACCAAGATGTTCATGTCATCAGAGCACAGTGAGTAAAGAAAATTGCTAAAAGGTTTGTTCTTCAGTGAACTGAGACTTTACAAAATACAACAAGTGATGCTGACATTTGAATCTAATCACTGAATGAGATAAATAGAAAAGCTAGAAATAGAGTTTGTGTTCTGAGGTAAGCAAAAGTTAATGAAGCAAAAAAGATTATCTATACCAATAGTTGGGGTACTAATATCTAATAGCTTGAAAGGTTGTCATAAACATTGGAAAGTCATGGTGAAGAAAATCTGTAGCACCACACATATCTCCTTCCTTTGGTCAACAGTCTCTACTATCCTTTCCAACAGATGAGGTCTTAATAAATTTGTTCTCATTCAAGTTTACAAGAAACTGTGCATTCATCTTCAGGGGCAGAATCCTAGAGGGTTATTATTCATGGAGAGAAAGTCCAAGCTAACCACTCCCAACTAAGAGATGTGTTGTCCATAACATATTCTTGTGTTTAATGGATAACAGCAGAATTTTAAGTGTAGTACTAGATTATCACACGATCAGCAAATCATTAACTTTCTATTTCTGCTGCCTAAAACTCTCTTCTAGTGCTTGTCTACTTAGTAAAGCAACCATGAGGTAATTTATCATGCTCAAATAACAATACAAATTTTTCACCAAAATTTCCAACTTTTGTGCAGAACAATTGAGTTGCTTCCTCTTTAGTATGAGCACAGCTGCTTATAATACCTACTCATTAGAACATCTGCTCCTACTCTTTCACTGTAAGACATTTAGGAATAGGATATAAGGGTTAAAAGGTTAGGGTTTCTCATCTTTGTACCACAAGTGCCCAGAAGAGGATTTGACAAGAAATTAGGTGCTTGATAAAGTCCTATTGAATATAAGAATGTTAACTTCAAAAATCAGTGAATAACCTCTATAGAAAGTAGTAGGAAGATACCTAAAAGAACTAAAAGTAGAACTACCATTTAATCCAGCAATTCTACTACTGGATATTTACCCAAAGGAAAAAATACATTCTATAAAAAAGACACCTACCCTCAAATGTTTATAGCAGTACAATTCATAATTGCAAAGATATGGAAATAACCCAAATGTCCATCAATACATGAGTGGATTAATAAAATGTGGTATATGTATACCACGGAGTACTACTCAGCCATTACAAATGGTGAACTAATACCTCTTAAATTAACCTGGATGGAGCTGCAGACCATTCTTCTAAGTGAAGTATCACATGAATGGATAAACAAATGCCACAGGTACTCACCATTAAATTGGAACTAATCAATGCTTATGTGCACATATGGAAATAACATTCACTGGCAATCAAACAAGTGGAAGTGGGGCAGAGGGGATAGGTAAATTTATATCTGATGTGTATAATTCACACTATCTGGAGAATGGGCATACTTATAACTTTGACTCAAATGATACAAAAGCAATTTATGTAACCAAAATTTTATACCCCTATGATATTCTGAAATAATAAAAAAAATTGATGAACATAAACTACATCTGAACCCTGACTATTCATCATAAATTTAATAAAAATATTAAAACAAAACACAACTAGTGTGAAAGAATAAGACAGATGACTCAGGATTTCATGAGCCATTTAAAAAATTCTAGTTATGAACACCTGCCAGTTCTTCTAGTTCTTTCATTATCCAACCCATTTGAACTTGACTCTGTTTTGTATTACTAACAACGAGATGGTAAGGAACTTATCTATAAAAAATGATTACCCTACTCATAAAAAGTAAATACAGTATATTATTTACACTCATTTGTACTCAATTCTTTGTTCAGTTATAATACTGAACATTACTATTAATAAGCCATGTAATTAAGCCAAATTGTGACTCTAGAACCAAAATAAAAGGCACATGGCCTTGTTCATAGTAAAATAGGTATGTAGATAATTCAATATGGATTTATCAAATCAGGATTTAAGACTGTCTTGTGAGAGCAATATATCAACAGCAAAACATATAAAAACATCACCTCTAAGACTTCCAGCTGGGGTATTAATCTCACAGCTATACTTTTATTTTTTTCATTTTGTACTATAGGGAAGGTACACTCCCAGTGGGAAAAAGATTTTGTCTGATAAAGATTAGTTTTTTTTTTTCATTATCCATCCTGGGGATACTTTATTTCAGTCTCTTATTTGAAGCTCTTTATGAGTCTATCACTTTATTTTACAGTAATTTTGGCTAAGGATTGTTTATAGTCCATCTTAAAGAATATTGCTGTTATGATTTTGCCACACCCAAACCAGGATTTGGGGTGAGCCTTTTCCCCCCTACAATGCTCACCGCGTCCATTAGTTGTGAGTTTACCCACTCCCAACCCCCTAATCCCTGAAGAATATTACTACCGTGTGAGCACCATAGTGTTTGTTACCCCCATAATATCTTGAAATAAATAAATAAATAAAAAGAAATTAGCATAAAAATAATAATGCTGAATAAATTTAACTCTGTTGAGTCTCTGTTTTCTCCCTTAAACAATGAGGAAATTCTGTTAGATAATTTCTAAAGTATTTCTTAGAGCAAGTTTTCACCGTGATTAGAAAACACTTGGGCATGTAGTCTTCTAAGCTATGACATATCTATGCTCAGATACTCAGATGTCTAAATTGGGTCCATGATATAACAATGATTAAAAATCATATCAGAATCTTAATTAGCCAGGTCCATGATCACAGCAAAATAAATTGATCACAAATAGAGGGACGTATCTATGTTCCATTTTAAGAAAAATTACTAATTCTCTATATATTTACTAACTGCACTTAGTACATTGGATATTAACACAAAAAAGAAAGAAAATGATTCCCTCGTGGAGTTTACAATTAGATAAAGACAATTATAGGCCTTAATATGTACCAGGCATTCTCCAAAAGCTTTACATATATTAACTCCTTTAATTGTATGAGGAGGGTACTAGTACTACTTTATTTCAGTTATTAGAAAAATGAGAAATAGTTTAGAAACAGTTTAGATAACTTGCCATAGATCACATAGCTAGTAAAAGGTAAAATATAACATTGATACCATCTATCATGTTATAAAAAATTAGCTAGAGTAAAAACAAACTTGTGAGTCACAGTTCCAGAAATATCTATTGTCCAAAATAGAAGTTGAAAAGGATCTATGAGCCATGTAAGTCGTAATTAAAAAGCCTAAATTCTGAAGTGTCTATGGAAGAGGATCTTAAGCCATTGCCCAGGATGTGTTTATGCCTAATTAATACACCACTTTAATGGGCTCAGTGATTTAAATTCTCAGATTTTAGAAGGTAAGGAGGAAAAATGGTAAACATGGAAAGGATTCTTGAGACAGGAAAATGGCCAGCAGCAGCGACAGCTGGCAATCTATCAGTAAAAGAATGAGAGGAACGACCATATGAATATAGAGAATAGTAAATGCGGCCACATGGAATATTAACCCAGCTTCCATCTATCTCAATTATCACTCCCAAAATGCCAGATTAGGCAAGATAGTTTAAAAAAGGAAGAAAAGAAGTAATACACATATACATTTAGATGTTAGTAATAATAATAAGATTTTGAAGTATAGAAATTACATAGTTCTCCACGGAAGAGCCCAGAGTGGATGGAGACAGTCTGACTTTTCATGCTTCTTCTCTGCCCAAACCAACTCTGTAACATGAACTGAAAATATGAGCAGTGAATGGACTAAGTTGAAAGGACTAAGATGAAGAACTTGGAACGTACAACAATGATAAAGTTTATTCAACATTAAAAATAAAAGGGGGAATGAAAAAAGAAAAGAAAGAAAAAGAGAGGGAGAAGACAAGAGGTGGAGAAAAAGAGAAAAAGATGGAGAGAGAGTGAAAAAAATTTGCTGATGCTTTTCAGGTTTGCAGTAAAATACAAAAAGTTGATAAAAGGAAAAAATTATCAACATTTTGCTAAATACACTACTAGACT
This sequence comes from Avahi laniger, assembly GCA_963575035.1. NCBI lineage: Eukaryota > Metazoa > Chordata > Mammalia > Primates > Indriidae > Avahi > Avahi laniger. The sequence continues at coordinate 79,936 of CAUYSK010043860.1, read as the reverse complement.
AAAGGATAGATAAAAGAAATCTAAGCATTCAAATTACATATATATTCATGCTTAATACACTCAAGCATTATAATGGTCAAATACTTTTAATTCTAGAAACATTTTTACAAAACAGAATATCATATTTTGATTGCTTGAATTAGGTTATAATTCAGAAAAGTGAAGTGTAATGTGTACCTCAAATCTTACCAAATACTCATTACAATGTCATGGCTGGAATCGCTGCTCCAGTCTCGAACAGATATGTGTACCCTGAAGAAGTCAGAATGAGGAGTCTAATTCTAGGAGTTGAAGGTGCCTCAATAAACTAAGTCCTAACCTAAGAAACCCTAGAAATATATAGAGATTTTACTTTATATGTTTATGAGAGAAGTTTTCCTTTCAGGTACAGATACATTAAGTATTGTTTACTTTTATGTTTTTATTAATATGCCTTTTTCATAGTTAATTAAATAAAAAAGGGGGGAATAGAGAAAAAGAAAAAAGATTCAAGCACCATTTGTTAAAAATAAATGTGTCATTCAATGTAAGAAAATTAATGTTGTGCACCACATTAACAGGCTGAAGATCATATGATTATCTTAATAGATGTAGAAAAGCATTTGACGAAATTCAGCTCCCTTTCATGATAAAACTTTCAAAAACTAGGAATGGTAGAAAATTAGCTCAAAATCATAAAGGCCATATATGAAAAGCTCACAGATAACGTCATATTCCATAGTGAAAAACTAAAATGTTTTCCAGTCAGATCTGGAAAGGAGAAAGGATGTCTGCTTCACAACTTCTTTTCAACATAGTAGTATTAAGTCCTAGCCAGAGTAATTAGATAAGAAAAGAAAATGCATTCAAATTGTAAAGGAAGAGGTGAAATTGTCCCTGTTTGCAGAATACAAGATTTTATATATAGAAAACCCAGAGACTCCATAAAGAAAAAAAAAGCTTCTTAGAATTAATTAATCCAGTAAAGTTGCAAAGTGGCAGGATATAAAATCAACATATAAAAAACAGTTCTGTTTCTGTACACTAACAACAAACTATCTAGGAAAAAAATTGAAAAAACAATCCCATTTACAATAACACCAAAAAGAATAAAATACCTAGAAATAAATTTAACTAAGGAGATGAAAGACTTGTACACTAAAAACTACAAAAGATTGATATAAGAAATTAAACAGGAAACAAACAAAAAGACATTTCGTGTTTATGGTTTGGGAGATTTAATATTATTAAAGTGTTCATACTGTGCAAAGCAACCTACAGATTCATGGCATCCCTTTTAATATCTCAGTGGTATCTTTAAAAAAAAAAACCAGAAAAAACAACCCTAAAATTCATCTGGAACCACAAAGACCACAAATAAACAAATCAATCTTGAAAAAGAAGAGCAGAGCCAGAGGCAGCATATTTCGTGATTTCAAAGTATATTATAAAGCTATACTAAATCAAAACAGTATAATATTGACATGTAGACATACATATAAATAAATGGAACAGAATAGAGAGCCCAGAAATCAATCCATGGTGTACAGTCAATTGTTCTAGAAGGATGTCAAGAAAACAGAATAGGTAAAGGATAGTCTCTTCAAGAAATGATGTTGGAAAAACTGCATATCATGCACAAAAGAATGAAATTGGACCCCTAACTTACACCATACACCAAATTCAACTCAAAATGGATTAAACACTAAATATAGTCTTGAAAGTGTAAAGCTACTAGAAGAAAACATAGAAGAAAAGATACATTGCATTGGTCTTGGCAATGATTTCATGAATACAACACAAAAAGCATAGATGACAAAAACAAAAATAAACAAGTAGTTCTACATCAAACTAAAAAAGCTTCTTCACAGAAAAAGATACAACCAGAAGAATAAAAATGCAACCTATGGAATGGGAGAAAAATTTACAAACCACATATGGATGAAGGTTAATCTCCAAAACTTGTAAGGAACTCCTAAAACTCAACAGCAAAAAAACCCTAATAACCTGAGTTTAAAATGGGCTGAAGATTTGAATTGACATTTCTCCAAATAAGGCATACAATGGCTAAAAGGTATATGAACAAATGCTCAGTGTTAGCAATCATCAGGAAAATACAAATCAAAGCCACAATAAGATATTCCTTTATACCTGTCAAGATGGCTAATATTGGAAAAAAAAAAAGTGTTGGCGAGGATGTGAAGAAATTGGAAGATTTGCACATTGTTAGGAATGCAAAATGGTAAAGCTACAACAGAAAACAGTATAGAGGGCCCTCCAAAACCTAAAAATAGAACTACCCTATGAAGTAACAACCCCACTTCTGGGGCTGGGTATTTTTCCAAAAGAACTGAAATCAGGATCTCAAAGAGCTATTAGGACTCCTATTCACTACAGCACTGTTCACAATAGCCAAGAAGTGGAAACAACCTAAAAGTCCATCAACTGATGAATGGATATAGAAATTGTGATATATACATGTAATGGAAACCAGTCTTAAAGCATAAGGAAATTATGCAATATGTGACAATGATGAATGCTGGGAACATTATACTAAGTGAAATGAGACAGTTACAGAAAGACAACTATTGCATGATTCCACTTATATTAAGTACCCAAAATAGTCAAATTCATAGTATCAATGAGTGAAGTTACGGTTGCCAGGGGCTGGAGGAGAGAGAACTGGGGAGTTACTAATGAAGGGGCATAAAGTTTGTCAAGCAAGATGAGTAAGCTCTAGAGATCTGCTGTACAACATTGTAATAGAAGTCCACAATACTGTACTGTACATTTAAAACTTTGTTAAGAGTGTAGATTTCACCTCCATAATATGCTGAAATAAAAAAAAGTGTAGATTTCATGTTAAGAGTTCTTACTGAAACAAAATAAAATTAAAATCATATTTTAAAAAATAAATAAATGTGCCAGAGGGAGTTCTTTCCAAGTTTTGTGTGTGGTTAGGAGACAATTTACTGAACTGAATTATAAAGCCATAAAATAGCGGTTTACACTGAAGAAAATGACAATTTTAAACAATAGACCTTGTAGTAGGTATCATTACTTGTTGACTTATCATAAATACTAACTGCTGCTTAATACTCTTTTTAGAGATCTATTTTCAACAAGAGTCAATTCAAGTCTAACTGCTTAACCAACTACATTTCTTATCCTGGGATTCCAGACACTCAGAGCACATTTAAATATATTGTTGCCATGTTCTAGGACAATGCTGGTACATGTTAAGAAAGATATTTATCTTGAACAAGAGAATATTGTAATGTAATATATGTAAAGGAACTAAATAAGCTGCATAAAATGGAATCTTGCTAAAGGAAAGATTAAAAAGCAATAAAATCTTTTTAATGCTATTTTAAAATGAGAGATAAAACATTGGAATACCTCTGAATTCACTTCCTCCCTACGCATGACACATACATGTACAAAATGTCCTGTCAATATTTTATTTCCCAAAGCTACTGAAAATACAGCTTTCACATTCTAGTTCTGGTGTTTTAAATACAGATTTTTATAAGATCACGATTCCCCTTTTTATTGATTAATGAGCTACTGTGATATCTTTGCAGGTCAATAAAAGTACTTGCCATTTGTTTTCAATATAGAATTATTTTTTGTTTTTCAAGTTCTTAATAGGCACATGTATTGACTTGCCTACTTAACTCTCCAGTGACTTGAAAATTAGACCCATATTACATATTCTTTAACTGTGTGGACCTGTATATATATAATAATGCTTTTCTAAACCTGTATTCATATTTAACATTTCACATAAACACACAATGTTTAGCATGCAGACTTCTGCATATCACTGAATTTTCAGGTTCCTTGAAGTATCACATCATATCTTTGTAGAGTTCATAGTGTCATAATTCCATATGGATATTGTATCAGATTGCTTTTTGCTTATGATTTCAAAATTTTAAAAAAACCCACAAACATTACGGTTTTCATTAGATTAAGCTAAATTAAATAGTGCATGCAATGAGGCAGGACTTTATTAGTATTCCTGATCAAGAAAATTAGAAAGACATAATAAGAATATAAGGAATTTAGTCTGTTTTCTTCCTTTTCTTTCCCCATGCAGGCAATTGTCTTAGCAGATTCAATCCCAGAGAAATCTAACAAGAATATATATTATACTCTTGTTTTTCCAATATTTGCGTTCACTTATTTTCTGTTGTGTTTAACTTTTGCTCTCTTTATTTTGGAAATATGTATTTTAATTTGCATTTAATATGTGACAATCATTTTAAAAGAATCTCATCTATTGTTATCTATTGAATCAAACTATATAAAATTGTCTATACTTGACCATTTTAGAACTACAAATTTTATTCAGTAACGCAAATCAAATTGGTCTTGCTGAAATTTGCTAGAGACTAGAGACAGAACACTACCCAGTCGTTCTTTACTTGGCTGACTGAAAATCCTGCCTTTTGCTTGATTGAGCACAACGTTGTAATTCCAAACCAAAGCTAAAACTTAAAGAGCAGCTTTACATAACTGTCACATCTATTTATGACAAAAATTCTATACCTGCTTTTTGATAATTTCCATTCTTGTCAAGTCAAAGAAATAGGCACCATTAAAAGAATAAAAATCAACAAATTTCCTACATCACAGTGTGTCTATCAAAAATCACTACTACTGACTTTATTGCAGATTCACTGGATAGTATGTGATCGAAGACTGCAGTCCATAAAATGCTCAAGTAGAACAATGTGTCAACAAAAGTAAAGTGGCTAAAAGGAGCCAGCAGAAAGAAATGTCCTTCAAAATACAAACTAAAGTACATTACTAAACAATTGGACATACCTATTTTCTACAGCAATAAAGCAGTAGCAAGAAGAGCATGTTGTTATCAGGAAAAAAAAATAGATGATTCTTAGAATAGACTTTGCAGGAACCAGAAATTGAGGGAACAGCTAAAATCACTGGGATGCTTTGGAAATAGTTGCCGCAACAGCAGACCAAAAGTACGCGCTGCACTTAGACTTGCAGTCAAAAGGATGATGCTAATGTGTCTCTGCTGCTCTGCCTGTCCATTATTTCTCTGCCTACCACTCTTCCTCTCTCATGTTAGTCTCTATAGCAATGCACTGGATATACTATTCCCTACAATATGGGCTACTACAGACTCCTCTTTTTTTCAGATTTAATTAAAAGCTCCAACAAACCAATATGGACCTTACACTATGCCTAGTTGTGGCACACGTGCCTCTGTGACACTGAGAGTGAGCGCAAGGCTACATTTAACCATACCACACTGTGTATGGCATGGGGCACGGTGTAGCTACACTTCTATGAGTGTAGTTAAGGTTAGAAGATGCTTTGAAAACACAAATATTTTAGAATGAAGATTTAATCAAACTGTGTATTTCATCGTATCAGAACATTGGGGGAAAAAAAAACATTCATTTATGGTTGAGTCAAAGGAAAGCTGTTTGCATTTTGCCTATTCTTTAAATTGAAAAATGTATTCTTTAAGTGTTTTTTGGTGAGATAATAATAAACTTCTATTTTTCTAATAGAACATTTTTTAAATTATATATACCTGACACTGATTAGTATGCTTGATTTTAAGATAAAATAAGAACATGTTTAGATTTTTCATTATGTAAGTAAATATAGGATATTACAAAAATTTTTTTAAAAAATAGATCAGAACTAATGTGATAAACATAGTCACACTAATATACATATTATTAATATAATTTATACTTAACAATATTTTATATTTATACAATATTTGATATTTACTTATTTCTCCAACTATTGACAAAAAATTGGAATTTAGCTGTACTTTAAGATTTCTGCTAAAAAGTATAGATTAGTAGATTCTTTCATTGATAATTTCCACTAAGCACAAAAGGAAAAAATAAAATCGAAGGGCTAGAGGAAATTTTAGAAAGCCTCATTGCTTTCTTCACAAAAGACATTTTTAATATACTAACCACAACCACCACCATAACTAAAAGCCTACTATTGCCAGTCACATTAAATATATAATCTCATTTCATCATCGCAATCTCTGTAATGAGGTAAAATTCTTTGGGAAAACTGATACTCAAAATGCCTTAGGGCTTGAAGGAAAAGAATGGCCGGGTATATATCTCTTGAATAGGGTAGAGTGACTTTTCCCTGACAATGACTTTTTCTGTATGAAATATTGAGAGCACAGATATTTGGCTAAATTTTTTCTTAAATAGTAGTGTAAGTCCCATGTATAAAAGGATCACAGTACCAGGTATTAATCTTCTCAAATTTTGTAAGCCTGGACTTTGCTCGTATGAACTGTGGGGCACAAAGGTAGCTGTGTGCTTACAGGCTGCGTCTCCTTCCCTGTAACCTCATTCCCTGTAAGTTTTTTTTGTTGCTATTACTGTCATTATTTTGTTAAATAAAAATGAAGTTTTACCGTGTGTTCCCTTCCCATGAATATGTAACCTACTCTAGAGCATGTTATCAACACGATTTAGCAGAATAGTTCAAAGTTCAAAGAATTGAAGGAATTGATCATATTGCTGTACCATAGGAAGAACCAAAATCTACATCCAGGTTGTTCCATTAATGTTTCTTTATGTAGAGTTGCTTAAGGCTCTATATGCACCAATGCTAACAATTGATATTAAGACTAGTACCCTATATGGAGGTAAGCTGGATGGTCAGTTAGATTACTGGGGGACCAATTGTTCTGGTCTGCCTAGGAGTATGGGGTTTTCCAGGATGTGAGACTTTCTCTGACTCCAAAGCAAATTGGGATGGTTGCTCAGCCTAAAGATGACAATTTAATATAATCTATCCTGGGATTTTGAGTGAATAAGTAACATGACTACCTACACGCACTTAAGGAAATTATTATATCTTCATCATCACAGACAGTACTCTATAAAATCAACTTGTCAGTGAATAATCATGGAGATATTCTAAAACACAAATTAAGTAAGTTATGTGTGGCAAGCTCAAAAACCATGAGGAAATTGTGATACACTCTAGCCACTGAATTATTACTGATAACACAATTCTCAGTAGTTTCACTAGAACGGTAAAACCTTGAAAAGAACCAAGCTATGGTCTATAAATCTACAACCTAGAAGCAATTTACAAATTAAAAATTTATTGTTCTTAGGAGTATAAAAAATCCTATTATTTTATTTAGCATATCTCCAGTCAATCCACTGAAATAATTTTAAAGCACATAGTTTGAATTTTTGTAAGATTTTCTTATGAATAACTTTTAAACTTTTCAATTATAATTATAATCTAATAGCATATTAAGAATAATAACTACTTAAACTTGGATGAATCTAATCAATGAATATTCTAGATGGTTGCTAAAACACAAACTTTTTGATGTGGTTCAAAGTATTGTGTTAAGTTGTGAGGTAGCATTTCAGTAATTTGTATCCTTTTCGATAAGTATAGTACTGTTGCCTTTCAGTTGACTAGCAATATTTTCTCACCTTTTTGTGTTTTTAGCTATCTATTGTATCTGGGTTATGATACCTTCTGGGAGAGTTACTAGTATATGGGAGATATTTATATAAAAACTCATAGCCTCAAAATAAACTTGAATACAAGGAACCTGAAAAATTCATTGTTAAAACAACAAAGTGTACAGGTATATGCAGATCTCAGCAACATGCAAACATCCTATTACTATGGCAACAGAATTTTGAAAAATCTGGGTCATCTTACTGCTCTGGAAATTGTTTTAGGAAGGCCAAAGTTGAAACTCCATAATGACCATTGTTTTTGTCTGCAGTTTCGTTGCCTAATCATCTTTACATTTTCACATTTTTAAAGTTACATTAGTGAGAATGCGTCATATGTAAGTTTTATTACCTTAGGAAATGACAGGGACCTCAAAAGAAGAATCTGTTGAATATTAACAAACTTGCAAGTTTCTTTTGTTTCCTGACAGACCATTATCGATTTCACAAAGGATATTTTATATTTATGTTAAACATTTCTGCTAATAGTTTAGAATCAACTATATCCAGAATATGCATTCATTTCTAGAGATTTTCTGGGAAATACTAACATCTAATGTACCTACTGACAAAAGTAATCCATAAAATAATCATGAACTTATTTCAAGATTAGTTATCAATGGTTGAAGCTGTACACTGTATCGTAGCAAAAAGTCTGAGATTCTTGTCATTATCTCATCATGATTGCTGATGATACCAATTTTATCCCTTCTTTCTGTTACCTAGGTTAACACCCCAATTATAACTATTTACTGAATGTTTTCTATATGCCAGATACTTTTCTAAGTTTTACATTTAATAGCATTTGTTGCCTATAAAATGAAATAATGTGGGTCTTTTTTTGTTACATTCATTTTTAAGGAGGTGAAAAATAAGTTTAGAGACACTAAGTCACATCACCAAGATCACAGAACCAAAATTTAAACATTAGATTTTGAATTTTAAAATGTATGCAAAGGAGTTATATGAAACATCTTATTCTCTAACAACAGTGTATCAATAATATTCTAATAACTTTTGTTGTGTTCCCTTGGTATCTGTAGTAGTAAATATTATTGTTCAGATAACCTGAATTATCTGTGGTAAAAATCTATTAAGGTATTCATACTTCCAATATTTTAGCACATGAAAAGGTGAAAAGTCAAATGTTTTATCCTTCTGTTTCACATACTAACTTTGTCATCTTAAAAAAAGAAAATTGGAAGAAAACAAAAACTGACAAGGCACAGTTTCACCAAAAATTATTTGTGTACCAATTTTAATAATTTGATCACGCTTTTAAAAATGTGTCCTGATGCTATTACAAAAGGGATATTTATTCCTCACTAAAATTTCATTTTACCTTCTGCTTTTAGAGTTGCTTTCTTCCTATTTTCTCAAAGCTAAAAATATAGGGCCATAAATACTCTAAATAGAGTCCCCTTTTAAAATTGAGTTCCTGGTGAAAAACAGGGTGTTTTTTTTTTTTAAAGTCTAACTCATTTTTTGAATTGATTTAACATATATTGTAACCTTATATTTGAAATTTTAAAGGAAAAGCAATCCTAAATGCAAAGTGTTATGGACTGAATTTTATTGCCTCCTCCAAATTCTTATGTTGAAGACCTAATCTTCAGTGTGACTGTTTTTGGAGACAGGACCTTGAAAGAGTAATTAAGGTTAAATGAGGTCATAAGGATGGAAACCTAACACAGTAAGGCTGGTGTCCTTGCATAAAGAGGAAGGGACACTAAAGCTTTCTCTCTTTCCCTCCACGCATGCACAGAGGAAAGGCCACGTGAGGAAAACAGAAAGAAAGCAGCCATCTTCAAACCAGGAAGAGAGCTCTCACCAGAAATCAACTCTTAACGGCATCTTGCTCTTAGACTTGAAGCCTCTAGAACTATTAGAATTTAAATTTCTGTTGTTTAAACCACTCAGTCTGTGGTATTCTAACAGCCAAAGCAGATTAATATAGGACATCACCATATTTGCACTATTTCTCACAAACCTAGATAGCCTTTCTTCAAAACTGTGATTATCAGTAAAATAATATACCTACATTCTAATAAATGATTACCTAGATACTGTGGAGATCACCTAATGGCAATTAGTTTATGGTTAGTACTCAGGTGCAGGTGACAGCAAAATTCTTACTGCCACTTCCTTTTGCACTGAAACTGGCTATTTATGACAATGGGAACACTGTATCACAAGAGGAATTATTTCTGTATTTTCTTTCATATTCACAACTATCAAAATTTCTATAACTGAAATATTATTAATATTTTATGAATATTTCTCATAACACTTAGATGAATTAGTTAAATTCCTCTAAACATAGAAGAGAACTGCCATGAATAGATCATGGTATACACAAAGTTTTATATTGAAGTTTATAACAATTGCTGGGCATTTATATTATAACTTCCCTATGAGTTATATAAAATAAAAAGAACAAATAACGGTTGCAGAACATAGACAACTATTCTTTAACTTCTAATTCTTCCATAATAATTTATTGAGACAGACTGAAAACAAAAAAAAAAAATAGAAGAGAAAGAAGATGAAATTGGTGAAAAAGGGAGAGAGGGAAGAAGAGGAGGAAGAAAATGAAGAAATATAGGTTTCTCCATTTCTATAACTAGTAATACTTGCAATTACTTGGTTCCTAGATTTAATGCACATTTAAGGAAGAGATCTTAATTAGATAATTTTTATAAATGCTAAGGTTGAGTAGACTAAATCAAGGAATCCATATAATTAAGTAAAATGAGCCCCACTTGTCCCGTTTCTTTATAGACTTCACCATAACCTCTCAAGTATGTACAAAATATGCTTTTCATTCTAACATAGGCAATTTAATCAATTCTTATTTGCCTCTGAAATTATGAGACATAAACACATAAGTGCTTGAAATACATTAAAATAAATGAAATTTGTTTTATCGTAATTACTATGTGCCCTCATGTTGAAAATACACATAATCTGATAAATTTAAAATAATTTATACTTAGTTACCATAATTATGATAATTTTAAAATTCACCTATATTCATTAAAATTCTAAATTTAGAAATCTTAACAGGTTTATTTTAATAAACTATGAGAAATATAGCTACGTTAAGAATTTACCAATCAAGAGCTAATGATCTTTTTCTTTCAAATGGGAGTAGGGAAACAACTAAAACAACTCCTGGACCCTGCCACAGCACGATGTCAAGTGGCCAGTGTGCATGCCAACAAATAAATAAACATGGCACTTTATTTTTTATAAAATTCTATGAACTGTCAGGATAAGGTTTAAGACAGCTAGATTAGGTATGATACATAATGACACTTCTGTGGCAGGAGACATTTTTATAGCATGCCAAGCAAGAAACGGGGCCCAAAAAATTAATGAATACTTTCTATGGCTAATCTACAATTAAGAGCTCTACTGTAATGCCAATTTGTGATAGGAAAGTTAAGAAAACTCATCACTAGTAAATCCACAGATGACACTGATTTTTAAAATGATACCTAGACATTGTTTTTCTAAGTAGTTCTGGAAAATTGATTTCTGTGAACAGAAGTTCCCATTCACAAAATGGGGTGGGTTCATGGAAAACAGTCTAACGAACCCTACATTTTATCATCATCCACAGCAGTTATTAAAACTAGTTTAAAAGGTATACACTGTTGGTCTATACCGTAGAAAATCTAATTCGGCAGGTATGGAGTGGACCCAGAAAACTGTACTCTGTGATGCAACAGTTCTACTGCAAGGACATTTTAGAAATTCTTACCCATAGCAAACATTGTTTCTACTTTAACATGCTGTGTCATTCGGGCATTGTGCAAAGCAGGTCCACAGACAGACTGCAATTAAAATGTTTATGCGATCACAGAGATGTTGCAATAAAATTTTGTCTATGCCAAAATTACATTTATTGGCCAATTATTTGACTTCCATTACAAAAATAATTTCCAAAGTTAAGACTTTCCATAAACATATTGGTTTACGGAGCAGATGAACCAAATATACTATAATATTTACAGTTTTCTCCCCCTCAATAAGGTACACATTTTCCTTGACATTTTGCAAAGAGTTAAAATATGATAATTTAACCTATCTCACTCAGAGATTGAAAACAGTGATGGTCAGAAGGAGCAGCTGACTTTCACGTGGATTATGGCAATGCTGAATCAAGTTCCACTTATTGTATTTGTCAGGTTATAGATCTGTTTGCATGAGGATGCCCTAATCTTAATTTATTCCCTGTGTTCTTTGAGTGCTACATCAATGATTTCACCTATTTGAAATACACACACCCTGCCAACTATGAGCACAACCAAATGGAAAAAGTGCCAAAGCAAGCCCAGTTTGAATATGTAAAATATCAGACATATGACATGCCTGACTATAGTTACTGAAGAGTCAAACAGGTACTAGCTTGTATTTTTAAACTCAATTTTTTACCATGCTCTAATAATCATTTTGTAGCGAATATCAATCTAAAATTTTTGTAAGATTATTTATTAAGGAGAATAATAGGTTTTTGTGTTTGCTTAATCTAGATATATATTAGGTTGAAAAATAAAGAATGGAACAGAAAGCTGAAAGGTTAAACAAAACATCTCTATTTACATTGCTTCTGTGTCCTCCACAGGACAAGTATTCAAGATTCTGTTTTCTGAGCTGATGATTGTTAAAAAAAAATCCTCTGAGAATTAAAGTCACCTGTTTCTTTAAAAGACTTTAAGCATTCTTTCACAGTAATCTTCCCCTTTCAGCTTTAAGATAAGTTCTTACTTTTTCCTCAAAAAACACTCTGGCTGAGATTCAAGTTTATTTTCTCCAGCTCTATAAAACCTAAGAGCTGGTCAGTGTCCTATTTAGAATAACTCTTCAAACATTGGACTCAATCTTGTCCATACCCCTTATAAGCTGTGGGAACTTGGAAAAAAAAATACAAATCTGCAACATATAAATATTAAATAGGATTTTATTGCATTTTTTAGTCTCTAATGATTTTTTGTATATGTGGATTTAGTTCATTCTCAAAATAACGCAATAAGAATACTTTCATTGCTATGGGATAGTTTGTTATGTCACAGATGATAGGAAAAGACATGATTTTAGAAATCTACCTGTTTATACCCAGTAGTTATAAACTGAGATAATAAACACTAAAGACTTTAAAAATTAATAAAGCACTACTCAAGTGCAAGGTTGTAACATAAATAATAATACATCCACTGTTTTTTTTCTTCCTTATTCCTCTGCAATACTATAGGACCACTTTCATTTTATTTTTAATTTTTCTCCTTGGATCATATGTATTTCAAAAATATGTTAACGAAACTAAGAAAAACAAAATTAGTTATAATAATTCAAAATACACTTCATGCCAAGAAGAACAACATTATTACAACCAGTTTTTATATGTTAATGTCTTATTTTTTTGTTTCTCACTATCCTATTTCCTCTTTTATAAGTGAGAAGAGATTATTAACTTTTATAAGTCTCACTTTTATAAGTCCACTAGATTTTATATTTCTATTTTTTCTACAATATAATTTCTGTCAAGTCTTAGTCATCCTTATTGATAAAGTATATTTTTCTCTTTCACATCGTTCTTGTACTGTTCCCTAATGACTTTCATCTGATGCTCAATAGAATATTTTCTACTTTCGGGCAATTTAAATCTTAGCCAATATCCCTACGCCTATCATTGCTGAGCCAAAATAAGGAACTAATAAGTTTCTGATGAAAAGATGAATGAATGAATAAAAGAATGAGCATTTCAAAATGTTAGCAACTCAGAAAACATATTTTGATGAATCAATGTATGAGCACACATTTTTTATCATTCAATAAAGTCCTAGGTTTAACCTTTTTTTATTAAATGAGTTGGCTGGAGTTGCTGACCAGCTCTTTGTTAGAAGGATTTATACAATGTGTTCCACGTCCTATGTATTAATATATATCAACTCGTTAATTCCTTCCTACACTACAACTTTATGACTTTATAAGGAAATGAGGCAAAGAAGAGAAAAGTGATTCGTTGAACAAGATCCAAGAACTACCAAGTGGCAGAAGAAGGATCTAGACCCAGACACAATGAAGTCCACACTTTTAGATGTTTTGGTTAATGGGGAAAGGATCTCTAAAATTCTTTAGTTTACAGTAGTTATTTAAAAGTAAAAATTTAAATTAAATGCCACAGAAAATTGGAGTTTCTTTTAAAGTCAAATATTTATTTAAGGTGATTTTTCATACACAATCCTACAAAAGATGGTTCACTCACTTGATTTCTCATTGGTCTTTCATTTAGTAAATTCTTCTTAATATATTTATAGCTATTCTGAGGTCTACATTAGTGAACACAGGCTAACTTAAGTTGCAGTCTTCCTAATGTTTTGACATTTTTTACAAAAATACTTTTCTGTTTGTCACATTTATGAATACAATATTTTAAGGAACTATAATTTTGTATGCTATATACACAAACATGTTACATGATGTATATTGCAATTAAATTTTACTGGGTCCATTTACCAAGTTTTTCAGATATCCCAGAATTTTCTGGAAAAAAGGTACTTTTTCCTACTTACATCGTAGAAATCATTTGGTCTATAAGAAGGCTAAAGAGTTTTTCAAACATTTGTTGTGGATAATAGACATATAACATACAGAGATAGTTCCATACCTGTTTTATTGGAAAGTCTAAATGACACCATCTTATCAGGAATATTACATACATTCCTCACTGAAGCAATGCAGCTATAATTAGCATAGTCCTGAGGTCGAAGATTCTTTAGTTTTAAGATCTTTGTTTCACCCTGAAAATGTAGAAAAGTTCATTAGAGAAAGCCAATGGTAACCAGAATGAATGATTGAAACATGGTATTATATTGTATTAAATCATGTTATTATCAGAATATGGAAGATTGTCTTATTTTTTAAGGAAAATATCCTAAATTTTAAAAAGCACTGCATTTAAAAATAATACTATAATATTAATTATGCCTGGAGATAAAAACTAATAGACCACAATAAAAATTTATAACATTTTCTTTACAAACTATCTTCCTGGGGGAAATATCTATTTCTGGAGGTAGTTATGTAAATTATTATGCAAAGATCAGAACAGTGTACTTAATAATGGAGTTTATTCAACAAACACTGCAATCTATGCAGACATCAACATGAAAAGTTATGAAAGAACAGAACCCTGAAGAAAAGCCAGTAAATGAAAACCTGTTGCTAGAACAAAGTTAATGAAGTAAATCTAATGATATATAATTCAATTTACATACATAAATATCCTGTGTGTATAGAGCAGTGATAGGTTACAGATCTAAAACTGAATGAAAGAAGTATTCATGAGTGTTTCTATATTATTATTGTTACTGTTATTTTATGTTCAGGAGTTCAAGGGCTGGGTCTCCAGATAAATCTATAAAATTACAGACAGATCCAAATAAGGCAGTGGCCAGAATTATCTTACAAAATATTGAGCCAGGAAAGGCCATGCAAAAACATTAGATTGAAATTGTTCAAAGGGTAAAAAGAATAAACAAATGACAACAATAAGAATCTCTCTCCTGCCCAATTCAAATTAAGTTCCCTGGAATTTCTTTGCCTTCTAAAGTCATTAATGCATCTTTTCAACATAGTTCCTCTCGTAACTAACTTACTTATTGTGACGGCAGAACAATGTTCAATAATTTTATAGTATTTAGGATAGCAATTTTCAAAATGTTAATTTTATATAGATAACATCTAAATGGCATATGCGTTTCTTCCACTTTACTTGGATAACATTAGTCAAGCTGTAGAAACTGCAATACTTTCACACGTGATTGAGAAGGACTGAAATACTTAGTGACTTCATACAGAGACACCGCTGATCATTTGTGAGAAAATGTGCCCAGATATAGGTAAGCAGTTTTCCAAATGTGTCAAGTGAAGCCAGGCACAGTGGCTTGCACCTGTAGTCCCAGCTACTTGGGAGGCTGAGGTGAGAGGATCTCTTGAGGCCAGGAGTTTGAGATCAAATGTGTCAAATGAATGTCTACTCCAGCGCACATGGACATTGTGGCATAACTCTTTTCATTCACTGTCAAATTCAGTCTTAAATGCCTTTAGCACTTCATCAGTGGTATAAATAATAACCACCTATCTTTTAATTTGTGTTAAAGAAAGACATTGCATCTTTATATACAAATATAAATGCACCTCACACAAATATACACAGAAGTTTATGTGTTTCTAGAATTCATATTTAAAATATATTTTCTTACATTAACTACATAACATTCCTAGAAAAATGTGCTTAGTTAGAAAGAATAGTTGAAAGACAATGTTATAGTAGAACTAGTTGACTAAATTTTTGATGAGGTGATACATCTTACCCCTCTTACCTCTCTGTGACACGTATTGCTCATATTTCTTTGATTTTATTTCTCCTCTCAACACTTAACTAGTAGTAATCTCTCGGATTCTATATTTGTTCCACATTTAACCCCATAGTATTCAATTTCCTAAGGTGATATTATCCTTGCTGATGAATTTCTGCTACAAGCCCTATTTTCCTGCCCTCTCCAAGTCTGTATCCCTATTCTAGAATTCTCCCTTAAGTTTCAGATGCATTTACCTATTTTTTTACCTCAACATGTCCATTTTGATGCTTCACAGACACCCTAGAACTCAACATATCCTACCTGAATTTCAAATCTATTCCTCTAAGCCCATTCTTCTTTCTCCAATAATAGGAATTTAGACACAAGTATAATTTCTTATTCTTATATTCATTCTCTATCTCAGCTAGATCCTTTTATTGATCTTTAAATTTTTCAATCTTAATTATTCTTTTTATTTATTTTTAAGTGTAGTACTCTGAACCCTACATTCAGCTGAAAAACTCATGATTGTGCTTGGTATAGCTTAAGTAGTCAAGCAAGCATAATGATCCACACTCAACTCATTACTGAGGTATAACTGACAAATAAAAATAGTATTCCTTTAAGGCAGTGGTCCCCAACCTTTTTGGCATCAGGGACCAGTGTCATGGAAGATAATTTTTCCACTGACTGGGGCAGGGGGCGGGATGGTTTTGGGATGATTCAAGTGCATTATATTATTGTGCACTTTATTTCTATTATTATTACATTGTAATATATAATGGAATAATTATACAACTCACCATAATGCAGAATTGGTGGGAGCCCTGAGCTTGTTTTCCTACAACTAGACAGTTTCATCTGGGGGTGATGGGAGACAGTGACACCCAAAGTGTGTTGCTTATGTCCAGTCTACTCCATAATCTTGTTTTTGTTGCTGTCACTGCAGAAAATCCTGCTTTACAAAAATAGGATGTTGGAAATGGAAACAGGATTTTGGAAATGGAAACAGGATTGCTTCTGTGGCAATCTCAGGATATTCTTCCTTGACTTTTAATCCAGAATGCATGGAGATTTGAAGTTGTCTCAGATATACTTTAAGGATACTGTCATTTGTGATTTGTCATTTGTGATCTCAAGCAGTTGATCCTCTTCTAGCACGAAGAAAGCCGATTCACCCAGTTTATTCATAAATGGGTCGTGGATCCATTCTTTCCCAGTTCTGGGGTCTTTTGCAGTTTAGAAGTAATGCTGAAATTTTTGAAAGCTGAGATAGGTGATCATGTATCAGCTAGGAGAAAGAAGGCCTTGGTTCAGTCTCTTTCAAAATCCCTGCCAATGTTTGAAACATGTCAAAAATCCCAATATTCACCCGTTATCCCCATAATTCCAATTTGGCTTTGAATGCAGCCACTTCATCTGCCAACCTGAACACAGTTGCCATTCTTCCCTGAAGTGGCGGATTGAGTTCGTTGAGCAGGTTGAATATGTCACACAAGTAAGCAAGTTTTGCAACCCATTCTGTGTCACTGAAACGTGCTCCCAGTGGTGACTGTTTTCTAAAATAAATCTCTGGAGCAGCTTGTAACTCAAAAACTTTCTTTAGAAAGCCATCTCACTTCTGCGTGTAAGAGAAAACTTGTGTGCTCTGTGTCCATCTCCTTACAGAGCTGTGCGAACAGACATGAGTTAAGGGCATGTATGTTAATGTGGTTGATAATTTTAATCACATCCTGCAAAATGTTGTTTTGTTCAGGTGACATTTTTTGGCTAGCCAGCATTTCTATATGGATGACATAGTGCACAGAATCACACTTAGAAGCGATGACACCAAAAAGCCGTGCAGTCATAGCAGCCACTCGGTTCATGCATATACCTCCATAAAATGACCAATTCAGTTTTCCTGATATGTAATCATTCAAAGACTTGTATAGTTCTGCAGCTGTGGTTTTGGGTGCCAACAAAAGTGCACATAACATATCCTCATGCACATCCTTCTGAAAAATATATCGCACAAACATAAGAACTGTTGCCTTGTCAACATCCGTAGACTCTCAACCTGGATTGCGTATCATGGTGGGCGATTCATTAATCCTCTTTAACAATTGAGCCTCAAAATCCTCTGCTATTTCATCAAATTGTCTAGCTATGGTTCTAGGCAAAAGACAGATATGTGCCACCTTTTGAACTGTGGCCTCTCCTAAAAGTTCATGGCAATTGTCCTTGCCAGCAGGCAGAATCAACTCTTCACCAATAGTAAAAGGCTTCTTAGCTTTAGCAATGCGGTTAGCCACTAAGAATGATGCTCTCAGTGCAGACACATTTGGTGAAGTTGTGGCCTTCAATAATTGCTTCTGTTCTTAGTGTTTATTTTTCTTTTGAAAAACTCTAAAGGCTTGACTTTTAAAGCAAAGCAGATTTGAAGGTTTCATGGCTTCCTTGGATAGTCGGTCATCACATTTTATACAAAGAGGGCTTGAAGAATGTGAATCACCTGTTGCGATGAACCCATAATTGAAGTAGGACTCTTGGTATTTTCTTTTAAATGCAGCTTTCATTTTGTTGGCAGCCTTAGAGTCTCCTGCTGTCTCATCATTGGGTCTTTCCCCCTTTTGAAGGAAGCTCTCCAGTGAAGTTTTTTTTTTTTTAATTTCTTATTTCAGCATATTACGAGGGTACAAATGTTTAGGTTACATATATTGTCTTTGCTGTGCCTGAGTCAGGGCTTAACGCATGTCTATCCCTCAGATGGTGTGCATTGCACCCATTAGGTGTGAATATACATATTCTCTCCTTTCTCCTCCTCCCTCCCACCTGCCTGACACCCAGTGAATGTTACTACTAGATGTGCACACAGTCTTGATCAATTAATACCAATTTGATGTTGAGTACATGTGATGCTTGTTTTTACATTCTTGTGATACTTCACTTAGCAGAATGGGCTCCAGATCTATCCAGGATAATACAAAAAGTGCTAGATCACCATTTGTTTTTGTGGCTGAGTAGAACTCCATGGTATACATATACATTTTATTAATCCACACATCTATTGATGGGCACTTGGGATGTTTCCACATCTTTGCAGTTGTGAATTGTGCTGTTATACATATTCAAGTGCACATGACTTTTTTATAGAATGACTTTTTTTCCTTTGGGTAGATACTCAGTAGTGGGATTGTTGAATCCAATGTTAGTTCTACTTTTAGTTCTTTGAAGTATCTCCGTATTGTTTTCCACAGAGGTTGTACTGGTTTGCAGTCCCACCAGCAATCTATGAATGTTCCTATCTCTCCACATCCATGCCAACATTTATTGTTTTGGGACTTTTTGATAAAAGCCGTTCTCACTGGAGTTAAGTGATATCTCATTATGGTTTAGATTAGCATTTCCCTGATGATTAAAGAGGTTGATCATTTTTTCATGTTTTTGGCCATTAGTCTATCATCTTTTGAAAAGTTTTTGTTCATATCCTTTGCCCACATTTTAACTGGGTTGTTTGAATTTTTCTTGCTTATTTTCCTGAGTTCTATATAGATGCTAGTTATCATCCTTTTATTGGATGTGTAGCATACAAATACTTTCTCCCATTCTGAAGGTTGTCTGTTTGCTCTCATGATAGTTTCCTTAGCTGTGAAGAAGAATTTTTAATTTGCTCAGGTCCCTTTTATTTATTTTTGTTGTTTCAGTGATTGCCTTTGGGGTCTTCATAAATTTTTTCCCTAGGCCAATGTCTGTAAGAGTTTTTCTAATATTTTCTTCTAGAATTCTTATAGTTTCATGTCTCAGGTTTAAGTCTGTTATCTACCGTTAGTTGGTTTTTGTGAGAGGTTTCTATACTACCCAAAGTGATCTACAGATTCAATGCAATCCCTATTAAAATACGAACATCATTTTTCACAGATCTAGAAAAAATAATTCTATGCTTCGTATGGAAATAGAGAAGACCCTGTATAGCAAAAGCAATCTTAGGCAAAAAGAACAAATTGGGAGGCATCAATTTACCAGACTTCAAGCTATACTACAAGGCTATAATAACTAAAACATCATGGTACTGGTAAAAGAACAGAGACATAGACCAATGGAACAGAACTCAGAACCCAGATACAAATCCATCCTCATATAGTCATCTAATCCTTGACAAAGCAGACAAAAACATACAACGGGGAAAAGAATCCTTATTCAGTAAATGGTGCTGGTAAATCAGATAGCCTCATGTAGAAGACTGAAACAGGATCTGCACCTTTCATCTTTTACAAAAAGTGACATTGGTTTTTTATTCATTTTTGCTAGGGTTAGCTTGTGGGCTTACCAAAACTGTAACTGAGACAAGTGTGCAGTGTAGTCAAGAGGCACAGATGGAAGTGGTAAATAAAATAACATCAATTGATGAATTGATGGTGAGCCATGTGCAGATTAAAATTAGTGTTAGATTCTGACTATAAAGCCAGCTGCCAGATGTAGCTGTACAATTGAAGTACATCAACTCACTTGCTACTGTAAAGCCTGCCACCAGATGCAGCTTAATTGTCATTTGCCACTGACTGATAGGGTTTTTATACGAGTCTGCAAGCAATTGATTTATTATGGTCTCTGCAATCAAACCTCTCTGTTAATGATAATCTGTACTTGTAGTCACTCCCCAGTGCTGACATCACTGCCTCAGCTCCATCTCAAGTTATCAGGCATTAGATTATTATAAGGAGCACACAACCTAGATCCTTTGCATGTGCAGTTTACAGAAGGGTTTGAACTCCTATGAGAATCTAATGCCACCACTGATCTGACAGGAGGCGGAGCTCAGGAAGTGATGTGAACTATGGGGAGTGGCTGTAAATACAGATGAAGCTTCCCTCCATCACCTGCCGCTCATCTCCTGATGTGTGGCCTGGTTCCTAACAGGCCATGGACTGGTACTGGTTCCCAGCCTGGACATTGGGGACTACAGCATTTAAGGTATACAACTGTATGTTTTGATATACATTGTGAAATAATCACCATAATCAAGCTAATTATTAATAATATATATATCACCTCACATAGTTACCATTTTTTTCACTTTTTAAACTATGAAATCTGATCACACTATTTCCCTGCTAAATCATGTAAATGACTTAGTATTGTTCTCACAGATAAATACAAGAGTTATTAACATTTCTGTCAACTTTATATGATCTGCATTCTTGAATTTCTGGTCTTATCTCATTCTCTTTGTACCTTAAACACATCCAATTTCCACCCTTCCACGGACCCTTTGCAAATATCCTGCTTTTCAGCTCTACACCTAATCAACTCCATTTCATTCTCAGATGCCAATACTCCTCTCTTCCATAGGTAAGCTATTCCTCAACTTTCTGAAGTAGGAGGAATCCCTTTTTACAAGATATGCGTTTCTTTGTAGCAGTCTCATCTTTACATTTATTTAGGTAATGAATTTATTTTCTGACAGACTCTTCCCCTTGTCAGGAGAACTTAGAGAGCAAAGATTATGTCTGCCTTGCTCTCAGGATTATATTCCGAGCACCTAGCACAGGACTTAGTGTAGAGGAGACACCTTTTAAATGAGTCACTCTTTCAATTAAAAATACTATAACTATTCAGGGCTTTGCTTTATACATATTAATTTTTCCAGAATTTAATACTTGCTTGGCAATGATATAAATTCAATAGATGTTAAATAAATAAAATAAATTAAGAGATTAAATGCATTTAGAGAAAAATATCCTTACTATATGACAATTAATCAATAAATATTTGTGTACATTATAAAAAAGAAAGAGGGTCTATTCTTCTAGTAACAATTTATCTAGATTACACTTTTAGTTTTGGAAGGAAATTTGTACTGAAGACAAAATATCAGAATCAGGCAAAACTTGGACCTTATCGAAAGAAAGAAAACTTAAATGAAACTCAATAGAAATATAAATGACAGATATACATGATATAGTTATAGATATATGGAGTTACACATATATAATGATGTAATAAAACAATATATAATATATGTATTTACATATTATATATAATTATTCTAAAAAGGAAACAAATTATAATCTTTCTGAAAGGTTTATTATATGTAATCAATATTCTAAAAGCAACCATGTAGTGACAATGAATCTCAAATATAAACAAGGGATGAAGATGAACAGTGTCATTTAGATATATATTTAATGATAGTTTCTTTAGTCACATACAGTTAACTATAGTCTGTCAGTACTTCTTGTTTCTGTTTCCACTGACAAATTATTTTTAATTGATATTTTATGAATACTATTTTTTCAACACTCCATTGAAATTGTAACTACTAAAGTCATTAATGATGAACTATTGTTAAAATTCAATAAATTTTTCTTTTTTATGATTCCATACTTCTTTGCTGATATCTAAAACTTATAATAACTTAATCATTTCTTGGTTGTTTTTTCATTTCATTTTTGATACACTGAAATCTACAATCTTCTCTTAATACTAATAATATACTCCTAGTTGAATCTGATCCATTATCATAGGTTTGATTAGCATTTATGTAAAGATAACTGACAAATCTATAAGCAAAAGGAAAAAAATCACACTGCAAAAATCACCATTATCGTAATTAATAAATTCTAGATGTTCATAAGTCTTCATGCCTTTTTAGTTGCAATATTTACTAGTGATTACTCTGTTATACTTGATCATTTCTTTTGCTTCTGGATCTCTTAAGATAATTGATCCTGCTTTTCTAATTTCCTTTGGCCATTCTTTTTATTTTGGTCATTTATTGATTTTTATTTTTACTGCATTACTCACCTCCTCACTCAAAAAAAAAAAAAAACCAAAAAAAAAATTAAAAAACAAAGTAAAACACAACCCCACACACTTCATATCTTACCACGAACAAAAGACTTGTCTTTTATTGTATTTCTCTAGATCTTTATATTTCTTCCAGGATTTCCCCTTGACCTCTCTGTGCATGACCCCTCCCATAGCTCTACCTCTGACCTTTATCCTCATCTCACATTTTTTGATAACTACTTGGTAAACATTTTCATCAGTAGGATACATCGTGTCATCTCTAACTCAGTGTTTTCACCATCCCACTGCACTTATTAACCTTGTCACCTCACATCAGTTTTCTCTTCTGATGCTCTATTACTTTCTTAATGACAGCCACCATCATTCTCCCCATAATTCACAATCAGACCTCATATTGTCATCTACTCTTCACTGTTTCTCATTCCCCCAAATTCGACAACAGTGCTTTTGACTCATTGTTCATTTTTTCTTTCACAAATGACCTTTCTTTTCCAATACTGTAGGCATCACAGTTGCTTTAGACCCTCATAAACCATTGATTTAAAAAGTATTGCTTGGGTACTTATTCTGGTTAAGGTAATATGTTGCTTGCTACAGAGAAGTGCAGCTCACCTTCTCCCTGATCATTCTGTATGTTACCACCAAACATGCAGACATGCCTATACTGCATCATCTACATGCTGGAAATACCTGAATTGCTTCTCCTTCACTGAAAGACCATTTCAAAATCCTTAGTTTGTCATTTGAGACTCTATGTAATCTAAGCAAAACTACTTTTTCCTTATTCCTCACAGAAACTCTTTATTGCCATCAAATTAGATTTGTCATGATTTTGAGATTTCTCTTTATGATTTTCCAACACTTTGACATTTTTAAAAAAAACATACCCCACCCATTGATATGAATCTTTTTCTGTTCCTGTCTGGACTGATGTGTAGTTCAAAAGTTATGTACTTACTTTGTGAAGCCCCTTCATACTTCATCAATTAGAAGTAAATTCTCTTTTTTTGCAGTATATATTGCATCTTATACTATGACATCTATGTACAACTCACTATTTAGTGTTTGGTAAAGAGTTGACTTATGTTCTTTAACTGAATCTTAAGACCCTTAGGGACAGAGGTATCTGTATCTTCTACAACACATAATAGGGAGATTTTTATATCCATTGTTTAACAAATATTTTTGTATTAACAGGACATACTTAAATTTTGGTCTTTCTCACCCAATATATTCCCTGAGAAGAAATGCAGTCATGAATATATAATCATAATGACTTAAAAAATAAAATGTAAAATATAAAATTTATAAAATTAGACTTCATTCTTTCTCACTAAGCATTATGTCTTTTGCATATGTCTGCTATATTTTGTGTATCATCCTCATTACTTTCTCATTTTTTTGCTCTTTCTATAAACATTGTCACACTAATAATCAATTGGAAACCATCTGATTCTTTCACCGTAATATTTCCGTATTTCAATATTTTCACTTCTATGACTAGAACCAGTACATGGCCAAATCTCCTGGTCCTCCCTATTCTTTGTAAAAATTAAAAACCATATCAAGGAAAGTCAGTTATTTTAAATGTTATGCTATGGCTAGCTATAACATGTCCTATCTATCAAATGTTAAGAAATAGCCAGTTGGTGACTTAAAATTATCTGCAACCATGCTCTAAAGTTCTGTTTCTGGATCTTCAAGCTACTACAAGGGGTATGATCTCTCTAAAAACTCATCAAGCTGTACATTTATACGTTATGTACTTTTTTATAGATTTATTTCAATAAAAAATTTATGTAAAATTATTATAACTATAGCCTATTTCAATGCACTGAGATAATCACTCATTAATAGTACATTCCCTGTGCCAAGTCCTTTCTAAATGCTGGAAACACAGTGGGAAAAATACAGAGCATATATGTTTGAAACAATAAATACCTAAATAAATACAGAGGATACAGAGGATAATTTTAAAGAGTATTAAATGCTATTAAATAAATCAAGCAAGGTAATAGAGATAGGGAGAGATGAAGATGTGGTGAGCTACTCTAAATGAGACAGTCTGGGAAGCATCTCTAAGGAGGTCACATCTGAGTTGAATGTTGAAAGGTATCTGAGGGATGAGTGATACAACATAACACGGGGAACAACAACTGCAGAGACCCTGACATAGCAGTAAAGTTGGCTTATTAGTGGGCTAGATAGAAAATTAATGAGACTGGAGTATACAGCAATGAATGAAAAGCATGGAATGAAACAAAATTTCAGAGTTTAAAAGAGGCCAGATTAGATGAGCCATAAGAGTAGATTTGTATTTATTCTAAAGTTGTATATTCTGTGCTTAATGCCACTAATCTCATCTGTCTGATTTTTTTCACCAAGGTTTGTCTTCTTCTTTTGGAAAATATTTTAAGCCTGATATTCACTAGCCATAACTCTCTACTTCACCACATAACAAATATCCCTCCAGTAATTTTGAGTAGTACCTAACAGCCAGTATTTCAAGGAAGACTTTTCTAGCTAAAAGCTCTTATCTCTGAGCCAGCCTCTAAAAGTGTGTCCTTCCTACATTTTTCCCTTTTATTTTCTGAGTTAATATCTTTTGTCTGCTTATATGTACACTTTGTATACATATTTATATGTGTTTGTCATTTTCATTATATATCTGTATTGATTCTTTTCAATTCTATGAGATAACATCACTTTAAATTCTAATCTCTGCCATTTGTGCAGTGTTTTACATTTTGTCAACTTAGAAGTTTGTTGACTAGAAAAGAATAGAGCCAACTCATCATCTTGCACACAGTAAGTTTTATGTAAACATTTTTAAGCCATATTGGCTCTAATAGTAGTAGGAATGAAACAATTATTTACATCAGGGTAGGCTGCAAAATGGATTTATGAAGCTGACTTTGGGGCCATCCACAGAAGAAATAAACAGCTATGTACAAGAGAATATAAAAGAGAAGTAAGACCCAAGAGAAAAATGTAAAACAATTAAGTACATCTGAACCAACAGCAATGAAGCCATTAAAATATAGAGGTCACTTTTATAATGGATACAGTCTTGAAATGTTTTGTATACCTGAGTTTTTGTGGTTAGGAATGCTGATGGTATTTATGTCATCTAAAAGCAAAGAATATAAATTGAAAAGTAATATTGAGATTAAATGAGAATTCATGCTACTCTTTGAGATGATTCCTATTCTTTAAAGACCAAGTATGCTGAATAAAAACAATGGTTTGCACATGCACAGACTAGTTAATTCTTACCAAGAACACAGCAGCAAAATGGACTTAAGCAAAGGTTCTATGGTTTGGATATCTGTCTCCCAAACTTCATGTTGAAATTCAATCTCAATGTTGGAGATGGAACTGAATGGGAGGTATTTGGGTATTTGGGGGTAGATTCTTCATGAATAAATTAATGTCCTCCCTCAGTGTGGTGGTGGGTGAGTTCTCATTCTATCAGTTCCCATGAGAGCTAGTTGTTGAAAAGAGCCTTCCCCCCTTGCTTTCTCTCTCACCATGTAATCTCTGCACAAGAATCTTCCTTTACCTTCCATCATGTGTAGAAGCATACACAGGCCTTTAAAAAATGCAGATACCAATGTCATATTTCTTGTATAGCATGCAGAACTGTGATCCAAATAAACCTCTTTTGTTTTTAAATTACCCAGTCTCAGGTATTCCTTTATAGAAATACAAAATGGATTTAGACAGGACAGACATCACAGAAAGAAAAACCTCTAGATCCATAATTTCCCAACAGTTTGCCTATCGTGGGATTAGAACTAAGGCAATTACTTCTTTCAATGAGAAAACAAGGTACCAGGACACATGAACCCATGTAACATGGTCTTCTAAGTTAACATGTAAGATTAATATATATAGCATGTCAAGGGAGAGAGAGGCTAATACAGATGAAGTCTGTTGAAGGAATATAAAAAATAACTGGCAGAATTATGGAAGAATTTGAACCATATCTTCTTAGATCACCACAGTCAGGAAATGATGAAAAATATTTTTTAAAAATACAGAATAATGTGTAATAAAACAGAGAATACTAATGTGTGAGTGTATGTGTGTTTAGGTACATACACACATATGTACTATCAACTGGCATGTATGTATACATGTGAGTATAAACATAATTTAGACTTTATAATTTATAACTGATTTATCAAATAAAATTAATTTTATGTTGTAGATCATATAAATTTCATATTCTGTGACATTGGGAGGTTTTTTTCATGTGAATTTTCATGATTTGTAAAAATAAATTTTAGGTTGGTTATTGTCTAATTGTATAATTAGTCTAATTAGCTTAATTATAACCAATTATGTGATTGATGTAAATATGTTCAGTCTTATAATTATATAGTGTAATTATTGTACAATACGCAAGATAATGTCATGAACATCTTTACAAAAGTTCTAGAAAAATGGCAAATGCATAGGCAATTTATAAAATTTAGGTACACATTTCTTAAATAATTATAAAATTATTTACAACACCTATATTTAAGCTTTTAATACCATTTTTGAATAAAAGAAATAAAGCAAAGACATGCTATCCATTAGTCAGTGGCCCTTACCAATATTGACATTACTCTAGTGAAATAATGGCCATAGCCTCAAGCAGTATTTCCATATTACTTATAAAATAAACTGGAATTTTTAAAAACTATTTATATTAGGTTTTTTTTATTATGATCCTTAGATATCAGTAAAAAAATAAACCCTTCAAATTTATATTCTGTTTTGTAGCTATAATGACTAATTTATTACAAACTTATAAATGGATAATAATATATGCTAGCCTATGTTTTTCAGTATTAAGTGAGTGGAAGTATGAAACATCTAATTATTCCCCTTGGACTTACTGCATTATATGCTTATGAATTCATATCAGCCCCAGGAAAACAGATCAATTTTATTCTGGAAATGCTATCTATAAAAAGTTATAAATAAGATTTTTTTTTTTACTCAATAGGACCATGAAATAAATATTCAATTCAAATTGATAAAGTTATTTGCATAGTATGAATAGGCATACAGGATAGATATATCTCACTGTCTTAGGAACTCTATTTTATTAAAAACAAGACAAAATAGTCATTATTAAAAACATATCCTTAAAAGAAATTTAATTTTCTAACATTAAAAACAAGCAGACATATCTATCATCTGAATCCTTTCACAATATATTCCCCACGTGCTCTCCCAGCTTTACAGTCCACTGTTCTCACATATATTATGCCAATTATTGTTCCAACCAGCCATAGACATTGGAGACAACATTTTTTTTCTGTATTACTTACAGATGCTAAGGTTTCCACCTTGAATGCTCCTTCCATAGCAGTATTGTATACCTCTAGTCTGACAATGATTTTTACTTTATATCACTGCTTACCTTAAATTTTCCCTTATGTATCAATTAAGTGAGCAGAGGAGGAGCCTGGCCTGGTAACCTCTATACCTCTGGCAAAGATTTGTTCATACCTTGTATATAGTGAATATCAGTTATTTTAACTGATATTATTTACATTACAAAGGCACAGAGGCCATAGTGTATGGATCTATGGAGAGAAACTAAAATACTACTGAAGTGCTCCAATACAAAAAATGCTAACATTGAAAGTTTTTCATTGTTAAGCATGTATGGAAGTTGATGGGAAACAATGGTTCAATAAATGAATAACATCTAAAAATAATATATATATGAACATAAAAACACTAGTGTAATAAGCAAAAGGAAAAGAGAATACCATTTCTATACCATTACAATTAGCGAACCCAATATAGAAAGGCAACAAAAGAAAAATCTATCTTGATAAAGATTTTAAGGATGCGACACAAAATTAATTTTAAATCTAAAGCAAATTTGATGTATACATCAAATCATTGATACCTTTAACTCAACGGCACAATTATGAATAATTACTTAAAATGTACAGGGTTATCTTATAATGTAGAGAAAGGTAACGATATGGCAACTTTGTAAATTAGAACATACACAACAGTTATATTTTTTCATTGTAAAAATAAAATCATATGTAGGAGCTAAATATTAAAAACAATTGATCTCATGAAGACAGAGAGTAGAATGAAGGTTACCAGAGGCTAGGGAAGATAGCGAGGGTGGGGGGAAGGATAAAGTGGGAATGGTTAATGGGTGCAAAAATATAGTTAGATAGATAGAATGAACAATACTTGATAGTCCAAACAAAAGTGACCAAAATCTACAATAAGTTAGGGTATACTTTAAAATAACTAAAAGAATGTAATTGAAATGTTTCTAACACAAAGAAATGATAAGTGCCTCAGGTGATGGATATGCCAATTACCTGGTTTGATTAATTCACAATGTATGGCTATATCAAAACATCGCATGTACCCTATAAAGATATACAATTATTATGTACCCATAATAATTAAAAATTCAAAAAATTAAATAAATATAAACACAATAAACTAAGTCCATTGTGTTGTTTTCTACTGCTGGAGAACCATAATTCACATTATTTCCAAATTTCCAAGGCAGATATAAGCTACAAATGAGGACATTGTTTGCAATCAAGCAGACTCATAGGTAAAAATGTTCTCCACATCATTTCTACCTATATTATTAAAATGTACCCTGGAGCCTGGAATCAGCCCTGGATTTCCCAATCCATTAATTTTAATTTTAACGGAACTTTTAGAGAAACAATGATTATTCTGCAGTGCTCTATATATTAATACGAAATAATGTGAAATTAGTAATTTCATCACATATACCACTAGATCCACTGTGAAGAAGGTGTGGATTCAAGCAGACTTTCATAATGGCAGCCCAGGAGGACAAATATAGAACTCTGGGAACAACAGGTGGCATATTGTTCTAGTGGGCATGCACTATTGATTTCATAGCCAGTCTCACCAGTTTATTTCATATTACCAAACAGATCCACATATTTATGTTACCAAATTAGTCTCAGTAGGCATTTGCATTTGTGATCACTTCACAAAAGTAGACCTAATACTGCTCAATTGAAAAAGCAACTCCTGGATTTACAGGAAGCTATATATATATATATATATATACACACACACATACACATATATACATATATACATAGCTAGTTACCTTGTCCCTTACTGATAGTTTCTTTATAAGAAATTTTCTAGAATTTTTTAAGTAAATGACCAGCTTCATATGCATTTTTGATAAATACATATATATACTTAGAGACTCAAAGCAGTATCTCAAAGCTTGATAAGCCTAAATGAAATTTGTATCAGAAAATTTTGCATATGCTTTGAAATTGTTCATAGAACATTACTATACTTGACAAAGAAGTCATATGAAAATAAGAGGATCAAGTTTTTTCTTTGCTTGATCATGATATATTGCCACTATTAGTCCTCCTAAGATTCATCAGACCATTAACGTTGATATCAGTCTCTTCAAACTGATCTATACATTAAATACAATTTCACTCAATATCTTAGCAGTGTTTTTATAATAATTGACAAGATAACTTTCAAATTTATATGGAAATACAAAGAAGCTAGAATACTCAAAACAATTTTGGAAAAGATAAATAGACTTATTCTTCTTGATTTCAAGATTTAGTATAAAGCTATAGTAATTAAGATACCACTGGTATTGGCATAAAGATAGATAAATAGGTCAATGGGAAAAAATAAATAGTACATGAATAGCTCCCAACATATAAAGCCAATTGATTTTAATATAAATGTCAAGAAAAGTTAGTGGTGAAACAATGACTTTTTCAGTAAATGGTGCTAGAAAACATGCATATTCATTTGTAAAAAATGAACCTCAAGCATTCCTTCGCCCCACAAAAAAATTAACTCAATACAGTAAATATGTTGGTAAATATAAGTATATGATGATTGATTCAAAGAATAAAATAATTGTTTTATAATATAATAAGGTATTATATAAATATATGTAGAATTAAAATACTAGATGAAAATAGAATAAATCACAAAGAGTAAATATTGTTGAACTACTCTAAACTTTTATTATTATTGAGAAAATGGTAAAGTAATAATTAAGGATACAAGGTGTAATTTTTTTTTTAAGAGACTGGGTCTCACTCTGTTGCCCAGGCTGGAGTGCAGTGGCATGTTCATAACTCACTACAACCTCCAACTCCTGGGCTCAAGTCATCCGCCTGTCTCAGCCTCCTGAGTAGGTGGGACTAAAGGCATGTGCCACCACACCTGGCTAATTTTAAAAAAATTTTTTTGTAGAGATGGGCTCTGGACCAGGCCCAGGCTGGTCTCAAACTTTTAGGCTAAAGCAATCTTCCCATCTCAGCCTTCCAAAGTGCTGGGATTATAGGCATGAGCCACCACACCTAGACTCCCAAGGTATAATTTTTAGGGTTACCAATAAACGATAGCAAATTATTGTAAAACTCCTAGTTAAATAATGTAGATAGTGGAATACTTAAAGTTTTTTGATAAATCCAAAGAAAGCAAGAAAAGAAAGAAGTAATATAAAACAAGTAAATCATAAAAAAAACCCAGATGGATATATCAGTAATTGGATTAAATGTTCTCTTATGATTGTCCCACATTATTAAAACAACAATGAAAAAACCTATATACTGTTTACAAGTAACATGATATAAAAATAAACACATAGAAAGTTTAAATGTGAAAGCAAAAATGCACATTTACCACCATCACCACACTCTTCCCCCAAAAAAACACTAACCAAAAGAAAGCTTACGTAGTTAAATTTATGACTGACAAAGAAGACTTTAGCGCAAGAAACATTTCTGGAGGTAAACGGGGATATTTCTTAAACATAATCTACCAGGAAGACATAATATCAGGAAGATAATATACCAGCATAATTTATCGGGATGATATAATAATACTAAATCTGTATGAACTAATACTATATAATGGAATCTTCAAAATACACAATGTGAAAATTGACAGAAATAAGAGAAGAAATAGACAAATCTATAACCATAGTCATGGATGTTAACTAATCTCTCTCAATAGCTTTTAGAAAAGTA
Organism: Avahi laniger; assembly: GCA_963575035.1. NCBI lineage: Eukaryota > Metazoa > Chordata > Mammalia > Primates > Indriidae > Avahi > Avahi laniger. Next base: position 48,235 of record CAUYSK010043860.1, on the reverse strand, counting down.
GACAGAAAAGTCAGAATATATATAGATCTGAACAACACAATTTACTAATGTGGCCTAATTAGCACTGAACAAAAGTTTGGAATGCACATTCTTTTGGGTGCACATAGAACATTTGTGAATATAGACTATAGCTTATGCATAATGCACATCAAAATTAATTTCTAAAGGTTAAAATTATTCAGGGAATGTTCTCTGACACAGTGAAATTAAACTAGAAATCCATTAAAAATTATAAGTAGAAAATCACCAACAGTTTGAAAATTGGATTTATTAAAATGGATTCATTTATAACATCATATTCATTCGCTAAGTTTCTTTATGGGTCAAGAGGGATGGCATTACAGAGGGAAAGCAGGAGTTGCTAGTAACTTGTAGTCAATTTTAATTATTTCATAGCTAGTACTCTGGACAACTCCATGGAAGTATTGGTTCAACATTTAATACATATTTATTGAGAATTTTCCATGGGTCAGGCACTATTTGAGCTGTTGATAGGACAAAGTCTCTGTATTTAGTGAGTTTATGTTCAAAACCACAAATAAGACAAATTGATAGTTTTATGAGTAAAAAAAAAACTAGCTATTGGGAAAGAGTTACTATGGAAAGGAAGAAATGATACTTCGTATAGATTTTTGAGAGAAGTCTTCCCTGAGGTGATGTGTCCTCAGTGTTAAGAAGACCCTTGTCATATTATCTAAGTATAAAATATTCTGTGTAGAGGGATCAAAAATACACAGATCACTGTCATAGGCAAGGTAGGCCTATTTAGGAATAGTGTGACCAGAACAGTGCAATGGCATATATAAGATAAGGTAAGTGAGAGCAAGGCAGGGCAAAGTTGGTCACGGCCTTGCAGGTCACAATACACTATTTGGATATAATATAAATATTGGGAAGCCACAGGAAGAAATAAAACAGAAAATAAATTTTATCAGACTTATATTTTTAAATGCCCACTTTGAATGTCTGAAGTTTTCTGTAATAAAATATGATGACCAATTAGGGAGATATTGCAATATTCCATGAAGAGAAAATAAAAGTCACGGGATATAGCTGGATTTGTATATATCAGGCCCATGTGGTATATCAACATGTGTGCTATGAAGAAAAAACATTGATAATATCTTATCTCTGAAAAAGCCAACATTGTCCATGGCTATAAGAACTAAACTTGCCATACACTGATGTTTGAGTTTTTTCATGACAGTTTGGCCTACAAGATATATTTATTATTAACAAACTAAGAATACATATAACATAAAAGTATTGAAATATTTCTCTCCAACATGATTTTTAAGATAGATGCAAATACAAAGCCAGTTCAGAAAAGAGGGATAAGCAACATAATTAAGTATCAAACCAGGAAAACCTTTGTAAAATAAGAACTAAAAGTTCATGCTATTGGCAATTAATGATAGCTGTTTAATCCAGAACAAAAATTTGCAAGAAAAGTTTTTTTGTTCCTTAAATATTTCTAAGAGAATTCAGACGGTCCAAGTATCAGATTTACTAGCACAGCCAAATGTAGAGAAAGTCTGTGTTATGAAGCATAATACAGGCTAATTTTCAGATGAAAGAAAGTATTAGTATTGAAATGTTGAAATTAACAAATTGTTTTCTCATAAAACAATGGGGAAAATAAAAGAGAAAGAGAAAATAAAAGTTTTTCTAAAAGGTAGAATCAATAGTTATTAGCTTGAGAGCTCCAGTATGATAGTTTCTGAGAATTGGTTACATAGATATACTAAATAGATATAATTGCAAAAAAAATTAAACAGAAAACCTGGAGCTGAAAATAGAATGAATGAAATAAAAAATGAATGGAGAGCATCAATAGCCAAATTTATCAAACACACAAAATAATCTCTAAACTTGAAGAAAGGCTAATTGAAAATATATTTTCAGAGAGGAAAAAGAAATAAAGAAAGCTTACCAGATTTATGGGATTACACCCAAAGAGCAAATAAATCGCTCAGTGTTGTTCAAGAGCAAGTGGAGAAAGATAAAGGGATAGAAAGTTTAGTTAAAGAAACAACAACAGAAAACTTTCCAATTATGGAAGAAGATATTAATATAAATATCCAGGTAAAAGAAGTTCAAAGTCTCCAATCAGATTCAATCCAAATGAGGCTGTTCCACAACATATTACAATAAAACTGTCAAGGATAAAAGACAAAGAGAGGGCCCTAAAACCAGCAAGAAAAAAGAAGCAAATAATACAAAAAGGGAGACCCAATATGGCTAGCAGCAAAATTCTTACAAGAAACCTTACAGTCCAAGAGACAGTGGGATAATAATATTCAAAGTGCTGAGGGAAAGAAGTTGTCAATGAAGAATTGTGTATCCAGCAAGGTTACTCTGCATAAATGAAGGGGAGATAAACATTCTTTCAGGCAAACAAAAGCTGAAGGAATTAATGACCACCAGACCTCTCTTAAAAAAAAAAATGATAAAGGTAATTCTTCAAGATGAAAGAAAAGGACACTAGTGAGTAACATGAAAACATCTAAAAGCATATAAGTCACTGGTAAGAGTAAATACACAAATTCTAAATATTCTAATGAGTCGGGTAAATAATAAAATGGTGATGTGTAAGCCACTTATATCATTAGTATGAAGGTTAAAAAAATAAAACTTAAAAAAATTATAACTACAATAGTTTGTTAAAAATGTAATATAAAAAGATGTAAATTGTGATATAAATATTCAACACGTGGGGTAGGTGAAAGAGAAGGTAAAGAGTAGTTTATATATTTTTTTCTCTCTTTGTGTGACTAAACTTAAGTTATCAGTTTAAAATAATCTGTTATAACTATGTTTTTTGTAAGCCTTATGGCAATGACAAAGCAAACAGTTACAATAGATGCACTAAAAATAAAACCCAATAAATCAAAACAAAAAGTTATAGAAAATCACTTAATCACAGAGGAATACAGTCAGAGAAAAAGAAAGGATCTACAAACCCACTAGAAAACAATTAACAAAATGGCAATAGTAACTCCTTAGCTATTAATGATTACCTTCAATGTACATGTACTAAATTCTACAATTAAAAGGCATAAAGTGCTCTATAAGAAAAAAAAATGACCAGGCGTGATGGTGCATGCCTATATTCCTAGCTACTCAGGGGGCTGAGGCAAGAGGATCTCTTGAGTCCAGGAGTGTGAAGTTTCAGTGAGCCATGATTGTGCTACTGCATTGCAGCCTGGGTGACAGAGTAAAACCCTTTCTCAAGAAACAAACAAACAAAAAAGAGATAAAGTGGATGAATAGAATGAATGAATGAATAAATAAACCAACAATACCCAACTTTACGCTGCCTACAAACAATTCACTGTACCTGTAAGGACACAGATAGGCTGAAAGTGAATAGATGAAAACAATATTCCATGCAAATGAAAACCAAAAGAGAGCAGGAGTAGCTATACTTATATCAGAGAGAAAAAACTTTAAGTTGAAAACTGGAAAAAGAGACAAAGAAGGGCATTATATAATGATAAAGGGGTGAACTCCACAAGAAACTATAGCTATTATAAATATACAGGTACCCACTATTAGACCACCTAAATATATAAAGCAAACATAAATCTAAACATTTACTGCAATACAACAGTAGGAGAGTTCAAGATTCCATTTTTAGGAATGGACACATCATCCAGACAGAAAATCAGCAAAGAAACAACAGATTGAAACACTACTCTAGACCAAATTGACATAATAGATGTTTACAGAACATTCCACCCAACAGATAAAATATATAGATTCTTCTCAACTGTACATGGAACATCCTCCAAGATAGATCACATATTAAGCCACAAAATAAGTTTTGTCAAATTTCAAAAGATCAAAATCATATCAAGTATCTTTTCTGACCACAAATGTATTAAATTAGAAATTGATAATAAGACAAATGTCAGAAATTTTACAAATACATGGAAATTAAACATGTTCCTGAATATCCAATGGGTCCATAAAAAATAATTTCTAGATAAAAATAAACATACACACATACAAAACCTATGGGATACAGTAAAAGCAGTTCTAAGAGAGAAATTTGTACCAACAAATGCCTGCATCAAAAAAAAGAAAAATCTCGAATAAAAAATCTAACACTGAGCCTAAAGAAACTAGAAAAATAAAAACACATTAACCCCCAAATTAGTAACATAAAATAAATAATAAAGATCAGAGCAGAAATAAATGAAAAGGAGAATAAAATACAATATAAAATATCAACAAAATGAAGAACTGGCTTTTGAAAAGATAAAATCAATGAACCTTTAGCTAGACTAAGAAAAAAGAGAAAAGATCCAAATAAATCAGAGGAGAAAAAGAAAAAATTAAAACTGATTCCACAGAAATATTAATAAAAAGGATCATAATAGACTATGATGAACAATTGTATGCCAACAAATTTGAAAACCTAGAAGAAGTGCATAAATCCAGTGACACACACAGCCTTCCAAAATTGAATCACAAAGACACAGAAAGCCTGAACAAACCAATAACAAGTAACAAGACTGAATCTGTAATTAAAAGTCTCCCATCAAAGAAAATCGCAGGACCTGGTGGCTTCACTGCTGAATTCTAGCCAATATTTAAGAAAGAACTAATACAAATTCTTTTCAAACTATTCCAAAAAATTGAAAAGAGAACTCTTCCGAGCTCATTCTACAAGGCCAGCATTACCTTGATACAAAACCAGAAAACGACACAATAATAAAAAAGAAACTATAAGCTAATTTTCCTGATGAACATACATATAAAAATCCTCAACAAAATACTAGCAAATTCAACAGCACATTAAAAAGATTATTCACCATGATCAGGTGAAATCTATTCCTGGGATGCAAGGACAGCTTAGCATGTGCAAATCAATAAACTTGACACATCACATTAACAGAATCAAGGACAAAAACCATATGAACATTTTAATAGATGCAGAAAAAGTATTTGATAAAATTCAACATCCCATCATGATAAAAGTCTAACTAGGCATAGAAGGAATGTAGCTCAACACAATAAAGGCCATAAATGACAAACCCACAGCTAACATCATAATGAATGGGGAAAAGTTGAAAGTGTTTCCTCTAGTATCTGCAACAATACAAAGATGCTCACTTTCAGTATTATTATTCAACATATTACTGGAAGTTCTACCCAGAGAAATTAGGCAAAAGAAAGAAAGAAATGGGATCTAAATTGCAGAGGAGGAAGTCAAATTGTTGCTGTGTGCAGATGACATAATCATCCATATAAAATATCCTAAAGATTCCACTGGAAAGCTATTATTTAATAGAACTAATAAATAAATTCAGTAATGTTTCAGGATACAAAATCAACATACAAAAATTATTAGCGTTTCTATACATCAATAGCAAACATTCTGAAAAAAAATCAAGAAAGCAACCACAGTTACAAAATCTACAAAAACTAAATACTTACAAATAAATTTAATCAAGGAGATGAAAGATCTCTACGATGAAAACTATGAAACATTGGTGAAATAAATTGAAGAGGACACAAATAAATGCAAAAATATCCCATGTTAATGGATTGGAAGAATTAATGTTATTAAAATGTACATGTAACCCAAAGCAGTCTACAGATTCATTGCAACTCCTATCAAAATATCAATGACATTCTTCACAGATATAGAAAAACAATTATAAAATTTTATAGAATCACAAAAGTCCTCAAACAGCCAAAACAATTTTGAACAAAAGCAACAAAGCTGGCATCACACTATCTGACTTCACCATATTCTACAAAGCTATAGAAACTAAAACAGCTGTGATATTGGCATTAAAAATAGACACATAGATCAATGGAACAGAATAGAGAATCCAGAAATAAAACCATCTACTTACAGCCAACTGATTTTCAAAGAGGCCAACACACACACTAGTTAGGACTGCATCTTCAATAAATGGTGCTGGGAAAACTGGATATCCACATGCAGAAGAACAAAGATAGACCCCTATCTCTCATCATATACAAAAATTAACTCAAAATGGATTAAAGACTTAAATGTGAGACCTAAAATGATAAAAACTGCTAAAAGAAAAACATAGGGGAAATGCTTCATGACATTGGTCTAGGCACAAGAAACTAAAGCAAAAATAGACAAATGGGATTACATTGAAAAAAAAAAGCTTCTGCATAGCTATGGAAACAATCAACAAAATGAAGAGAAAACCTACAAAATTGGAAAATATATTTGTAAACTATGCATCTGACAAGAGATTAAGATTGAAAAAGTACACAACATCACTAACAACAGGGAAATGGAAAACAAAACACAATCGAATATCACCTCACTCCCATTAGAATGGCTATTATTAAAAAGACAAAAAATAACAAATACCAGTATGAATGAAGAGAAAGGGAACCCTTGTGCACTACTGGTGGGAATATAAATTAATATAGCCATTAAGGAAAATAGTATGTATATTCTTCAAAAAATTAAAAATAGAACTACCATATGATCCAGGAAGCCCACTGCTGGCTATATATCTATAGGAAATAAAATCAGTAAGATAAGGAGATATCTGCACTCTCATGTTTATTGTTGTACTATTTACAATAGCCAAAATATGGAATGAACCTAAGTTTCCATCAATACATGAATAAAGAAAATGTTATACACACACACACACACACACACACACACAGAGGCATATTATTCAGCCATAAAATAATGAAATCCTGTCATCTTCAGCAACATGGATGAACTTGGAGGACATTATGTTAAGTAAAATAAGCCTGGCACAGAAAAAAGAATACTTCATGGTCTCACTGGTATTTTTAATCTAAAGAGGTTGGTTTCACAGAAATAGAGAACAGAATAGTGGTTACCAATGAATGGCTGGAGAGGGGAGAGGGGAGGAGAGAATAGGGAGAGATTGGTCAATGGGTATAATGTTACAGTTAAATAGGAAAAATTAAGTTTTTGTGTTCTATTGTACAGTGGGGTGACTATGATTAGCAATATTGTAATGCATATATCAAAATAGCTAAATGAATTTTGAATGTTCTCACAAAAAAAGATAAATGGATGAAGTGATGGATGTACTAAATACCGATTTGACTATTACACATGTATATATTTATTGAAACGTCACACTGTACTTCATAAATATGTATAATTATTATATGTCAATTTTCTAAAAGTTCGGGCTTATTTAAAATCTTTAAAACAAATTCCTAATTATCTTGCTATTATAAAAAATTTCCTAAGACCTGGCCAAGGCCCATGTGTTCATTTCTAAGTTATGAGATCTATTTGCAGGTTAGAAATAGTCGTAGCTAAAAAGTGTTTAGAATTACCCCAATATTTGTAAACGTTATCATGTTTGACAAATGCTAGAGGAAAACATGTTTTATAAATCTTAACAATGTCCGTATTTTCAAAATAAATTGACAACAGAATAATAAAATACATAATAAGCAATCATTTATCTGGATGATAAAAATTTTATGCTTTTAATTAAAGAAACACAAGTAAAAATTGAAGAATGAGTTGTAGTAGTGCAGAATATGTGGGAAAAATTTAGTCGTGCCTGCTGGCACGGAACACTTGATGACATATTGACCTAAGTCAAGCAAGGGTCAGATCAAAACAGGCTTCGATGCTGTGTCATGGTAAACTCACTAGTGAAACATGCGCAATGACGATTTTCAGAGATTAATATTTCAGCAACTCAAAACTGCTGTATATATTTAAAAAAAATAAAAATACATATTTTTATTTATAATATACTTGCAAAACAAGAACATGATGTATGCAGATGTTATTTTTTTCATCACGCATTCTTCCTCAGTTGATATCTAAACACTGGCAATTATATTAATCTGAAGATTTTGTTAATTTTATGTCAGCCTTAGTTTATTATAAAAGGAAATATATTTTATGATGAAAAAATGGAATTCTGGAATATTTACAAACTCAGAATAACCTTATGTTACAGTTTAGATGTGAAGACTGTGTTAATCTTTAAAATTGTAAAGTATTTACAATATTTAAAGTTTAGTTACATATTTCCCTAGATAGGGTTATACAGATTTCTCAAATATATGTATAATGTGGCCAAATCCCTCTTAAATTTTAGTTTATATCATTTTTAAAATTATTATTCACGGTCACAATAGTTTTGAATATTTGTTCAAATAATTTTTTTTCCATTTAAAACTTTTATTTGTTAATTTAGGTTCGTGCTTCTTTCCAGTCATCAAAAAAGCTTTACAACAAAAGCTAACACTCCTACAAGTTTCAATGTCTTCCTCAAGAATTACAGACTCTCCACTCCCAGTACAGTACACAAGAATATTTCATACTCTATTCACTCTTTAAAATTAATTCTGAATCATTAGATATTTTCACTTTTAACATAAATAAGGCTCTCTTTCTAAACTATATCATAAATAAAAATGAATAAAGGAAGTTAAAGACATTTTTTTCTAAAACCAAAACCAAGTAAATTTCAAATAGATTTCTTTGTTGCTTTATAAGTTATTTACCATTGCAAATGGGGAAACTGAAATCTCTTTTTAAAAGAAATATTTTCCACAAAAACCTCAGTCAGCAAAATATATAATTCTGTACTTTACAGTGAAACCTAAGTAAACTTATGGATAAAGAAATAAAGTTAGTATACATCAAGTTAAAAAATGTTTTTAAGAGTTAGCAATTTAAATTTAACTACCATATAAAAAACAAGTTGTCCTTTATATTTTCGTTCTCTGATCTTTCAGCCAAGCACATATTGGTTTTTAAAAGGTGCGATTTGGATAAACTATCTTTTCAAACAGCTATAATATTGCATGCTGTCTGAATTAGGAAAGTATTATAGCAGCGTAGGGTGGAAATTCATGGTGACCATGAATTAGACCTTAATTCCTACCTGGGTAAAGAAGGGTTCATAAATCTCAACTCCTTTATCAGATCCTTGCAGTAACACCTCCTGGCCACGTCGCCAGCTGTACCGAACAGGTGGATTGGAATTGGCAACACACCGGAGGAACACTGTTCTCTCATAGTAAAATTGTTCTTTAGCTTCACCTATACTTTGATGAACAGTTACTACTGGATCATCCAAATCTAGAAGAAATAAAAACAACCAAGTGATAATGTTATGAGGTACATGGCTTTTAAAGTATCGAACATACACAATACAAGCTAACCAAAGATACACGTACCTGATTGTATTACTTATCAATAGGCTCATTTTTTTGAGCTTATTGAACTCATTTGCAAAAAAATTTCCAGTAATACAAATTAAAATAATAGTTATTTCTTAAGATCTCTATTTGTTGAGATAGTACATATGATCTTGTATATTTCCAACTCTGCCAATAGCTACAGAAAACAGTGATCCATGAGAGAGACCAAAATTCAAAACCTTCAAATTCAAGAGTTTAGCCAGAACAATGAACCACAGTGACAGAGAAATTAATATAAAGCAGCCCAATTGACTCTTTTCCTTAATATAATTTTTTACCTATTATTTATATAATAGGTATAATAATATAACTATTATATTAAAAACAAAGTATTATGTTTATAAATTATACTTTCTATTGTAACAAAATATGATCTTGCACAAAATATGATTTTTCCCTTCATCTCAAATTTTATATCCTAGATTATATTTACTAATGTGAAATGTGATAACAGGAGGCTCTATTAAACATCATTCATATTTCTATTGCTGAATATTGGAACTGTGTGCCATTTTACATGAACCCTAAAGAAAGACTATATAGTACAGGATTTAGCATTTTCTGGAAAAGGCCAATTTGTAAATATCTGATCTTTGTGAGTCATATGGCCATTGTGTCAACTACTCGTCTCCATCACTGCAGTGTGAAAGCAGCCAAAGACTGTAAGCAAATGAATGAACAAAGAACATTTCTGAGTACTAGCAAAACTTTATAAATATAGTCACCTCTCAGCTAGATTTGGCTAATGGGTCATAGTTTACCATAGTTTCTCAACCTCGGATATGGCATATCCCAGGTCCTTTCTTAAGAGAAAAAGAAATTAAAAGGTGTACTTGCCTTAAAGCAACAAGCTCCTAGTATAAACTTAGTATATACTTAAGTCTGATGCAAACACCGCCCGTGTTAATTACCACCTTTACCCAGCTTTACCTCTTTTAATTTTATCACGATGAAAGATTACCCTTGTGATCTTCAATTTCTTTGCCAGTAAAATGGCAATAATAATGGTACTATATTATTTAGACTATTAAAGGATTGAATGAGATAGTCCATAAAACCCTGGGCATATAATAAATGCTCAATAAAAGTTAGTTATTACTATTATAATAATATTACTATTATAATTTTCAGGGTCTCATTTAAACTACCATTGATTCCATGTTGTTTCCTTGCTTTTATCTCACCAATTTATAATATATTCAACTTTCATCATAAATAGATAACAATGTCACTTGCTCATTTGTTCAAGCTTTTACATGACAATCAGTTTTGTGAAAGTGTGTAAAGAACCAATAATATTTATATGGACATAAGAATATGTGTGAGCATATGCTATGCTTAATATGTAAAAGACACTGTTCCTTAGAAAAATATTCTCTTTGATATGTTAATAAAAATTCAACAAAAGTAGTGAGGTAATAGCTACCTTATAGAACCAAAGACCAGAATTCAAAATTTCCCTGTTTTTAAAAAGTTAATTTTTTTCAAATTTGAATTGCTTAACAACCCTACTTAGATTTCTAGTTTTGCAACATTCTGAAGGCTTTTTTCTTCCAACATCGGAATGTTTTCACAGCTACCTCAAAGGCCTCTAATTTTAGTAGTGTAAATTTACAGAACAACTGCTGCTTTTTGGTAGTTTGAAGAACTTTCAGTTTCAATTCACTCTATTAGCAGTGCAGGGATATACACTGTCTGGTTTTATTATTGGCATATTTAAAGATACTAGTATATTATTATGAAATGTTTAAAGGTTTTAAATATCTATCAAATATTCACTTGGTGATTAGCCATATATATATTTACATGTATATATATATAAAAATCTAGAGGAGACTAACTGAATTTTAGCCTTAGTGACTTGGAAAAAGTTATTCTGATTCAACTGTAAACAATTTATTTTCTGTCTTGTTCAAAACATAATTTCTTTTAGCCATAGACCCATTTTTAAAAGATATGAGCTGCATATGTTATAAAAACAAAATTCTGAATTCAGGAAATTTAGGAACAAAACAGAATTGGATGATAAACAGTATAATAATGGTGATTCTTCTCGGATTCCAAATAGTTAATAGTATTGTACTTTCCAACATCCATTTATTGATGTACTTCTAGCTCTTTTCTTGTTAGGTGGCGGTGTCATGAAGCTCAATCAGGAATAGACTGAATCTGAACAATTGTTTAAACATGCTTTTCCCTGGTTTGGATGAGTTTTGCGTCACAGGTCTTTTGAGATTCTAATCCTGTGACAGCGGCTTACTGAACATTTTATTGGCCAAGGTATCTGTCAAATTCCCTCACGTTTAGGAATTTCTACTTCATAAATCTTTTTGCTTCTCAGATTTAAAAACTAACATACTAAAACAAAATTTGTTTTAGAAAAATCAAATGATGGCATGGCTAAAAAATATACCTTAAGGGAGATCATATGTGTGTGTATGTATATATGTAAATATATATTATATCTACATACAATAATATATAGTTTAAGTAACATATACTTATGTGTCACTTAAATATATTTTAATATATATTCTATATATTACTAAATATATACCTAATATATGTATTTGTCTTAAGACAGCTTTCTGATAAAAGAGACTCTAAGACAGAGATGTATATGCAGGAATGGTTTGGGGAAGTGTCTAAAGATTAGCACATGCGGGCGGGGGAGCGGGGGGGAGTGAAGGAAATAGATTTGCCTAGGGGGAGGGCTGAACTACAGAGCAGTTGCAAAGGTCTCAGTAGCTCTGGAGAAGTTTTGGAGCTGTGCTGCTCCTCAAATCTGGCCTGCTCAGAGGCAAGGGGGCTAAGCCTTTATATAGCCACTCCCTGCTCCATCAACCAGTCATTCAATTTGTGCTATTCCCCACTAAGTGGCGTAACCTTAGCAGGGCCTGCTCTGGTTGGCTTGGGGCAATTTCTAGAGAGGGATTTAGCATATAGCAATCAGGTGCTAAGACTCCCAGCAGCTGGAGTAATGCATGCTTGAGTCCTGAGGAGGGGATCTGGCTGGTGCACCACAGCATTCACTCAGATCCACTTCCTAGGTGTGATAATTCTATCTGGGAAAAGCTACTTCAGTATTCTGATTAGTTTCTTTCTGTGAAAACTTTCGAAAGGATCAGCAGTAGGATGATATTCATCATCATCTTCTATTATCACCATTCTAGATTCCTCTCACCCTTGTCTAGTACATCTTTTGATGTTGGTATCTTACCTACAATAGGGTTACCAGAACATTGTCACTAGGAAATCTGAGTCCTTAATTCACCATACTCTTCTCAGGCCATGGCCGATGCACTTGTCTGCTTACCACCAAAATTGGACAAGTGAATACAGGAAATGACACAGTGGACCAACTGTGTATCAAACTTATTCTTTACTGGCTCACTATGTAACAACAGTCCTACCTCTAGCAAATCATACAAGCTAATTACTCCCTCCAGCATAGTGCCTCCGATTACCTGTTGTTTCCTGACACAGAAGCCTAAAGTAGCTGCCATGGCTTAAAGAGTAATGTGACTCCTGCTATGTCACTTACTAGAAGCTTTTTTCACTTCTGGGAACTGAGAACTCTAAACTGGCAGAGGCTAGAGTTGCGGGAAGGGAAGCATAGATTTCCCAAGTGGGCCACTGGATAAGATTGGTAGCAAGTGAGGTCACTCTCTGGTTCTTGGACCCAAGTATTCTACAAGTGAAAAAAGAGCACCAAATAATAATGGTCATTGATTTGGGATTTAACTGCACCCTGGAGGACAGCAGCTACTCTTCATTGGATATTATCTCTGCAAGACTCAACTGCCCTCTCAAAATGCCAGCCTGTCACTCTATGAAGCTGGCATTTTTCAGGTGATGTAGTACATAATGTGGCCAGATAATCTCATGGCAATGTGCCCATTGCAGAATTCTAAATAGGTCAACTAGGATCCTGTGAACGACAATTCTCAAAATGTTTCAGGAGTATCCTTTCCCTAGTACATGTTATCCACGTAAAAAGACATAGGCTGTTTGCAGAAGAAAAGAAGAGAATCATTACCACGGATATTTGCTGTGGTGTTGCAAGGATCTTTCTGGTGATTCAGTAGAGCCTTCAGTCAATGAGTTCAAGGTCTGAAAATTGCCTCAGGTTCAGAGATTGTACAAGGAGTCATGACTTTTTATTAGGTGGCCATATTCAGCTTCCTGATAATCCATCTTTGATTTATTTCAATTGTGTAGATTGTATAATACTTTGTTGGCTGTCCACTTATTTTTCCCCTAGAGAGGCTGTGTTCTATTAACCACCTCCACAGCTCTCTGTGAGTCAAGAGTCCTGGATGCATTTAAACTAGCTGTTCATTAAGAAAATTGTGCCCATCTTCTTGTGACAACTAATCATCATGACCTGACCTCTATTATTTTGAGATTCTGTCATCTTCATTGCTATCAGAGAGCCCAATTCTATAATAGTATCTCCTGCCATCAATAATTACATAAAGACGACGGTCACCACTGAAACGTCCCAATTATACTTATGTCTCAGTCATCAGCACATTCTTATTGCTTTAGTCTGTGGGATGTCCTACAGGCCTTACAAAGAATAGAGTTAGCTGATAACATTTTTTGACCTTACTTACTTGGTATATTCACTTTAACATGTCCACATCTCTAAGTCTTTTGGTATTTTTTTTTTTTTACTGCCTGCACAGCAGCCCTGGCATTTATATTAATACTTTATATAGTGGGGACCATTGCTTTCTCTAAGTTTCCAAAAGCTACCCTAGCAGCATGTAACACTGTTTCCTGCTGTCCTTGCCAAGGTGTTTAATCTTGTATCGTGGTAGAATGCTCTGCTATCAATAAACTCTGATTTTCTATCTTCACCTCATCTTTTTCTCCATCCTCAATCCTATTCAATTTTATTTTCTATCCCACTTAGTCCAACAGCATCAGGATCAAGCTCCATACTCCCCTAACTCCTACCAGCGCATATTGTCTGGGGTCTACAGCTCATTTGAAACAGTTGTTTTTCTCTCTTAAAAATCCAATATTTCCACAGTCAAGTAATATTATCTATTGACTCTATATCTATTGACCCTGATCTGGTGTCCAGGAGTGGAGGTGGAAGCATATCCTTAGAAGGGTGTGTGTTGTCTCAAAGGGAAGAAGTTTCTGCATCATTTTTGAGCAAGATGGAAGTGACAGCCACTATCTGGGAAAAATAGGCCACTTATGTAGGCCCATATATGAAATTTCAAGGTTATGGAGTTCATAAACCCAGATGTAGCTCGCTCCCTCAAGTCAGGGTTCCACTTGTTCCCAAAGAGGGTTCAGATTCTGGCTTAGCTAAGGATGCAGTCCTCCCGAAATTCTGTTTTATTAATACTTTTAATTAAGTCCTAAGCCTTTTCATTGGCTTTTATGACTTCTTGCTACAGAGGATGAGTCTCTTTATATTTTGCTAAAGAGGTCTTATTTTCACATATCACCCTCAAGTGATGATTAAGTATACTCAGGCTTTCATTGTTTTCTCCCCTGCATGAAAGGAGCCCAGAAAAAACCAATTTTATTGTCCTTATGATTATTGTTTTCCTCTGAATTTCTCAAAAGCCTGAGATACTGAATTGCCTTCCATTGGTATCTACCGTTATTTACTACAGGTGAAGCTTTTAACAATCGTACCACTATGCCATTCAAGGGCTATTGGTGGTCCAACTCCCATCAGCAATGGAGCCCCCATTGCCAGTCAGCTACTTGACTAATGGGTGATCCATCTCTAAAATTCCATTTTTGTAGAGTCAACTTCCTCAGACCACCTAGAATGGGTTCTTTGGAAATCTGAAATCTGATTCTTTCATGAAGACATACATCTAGAAAATTTATTAGAGAGTGCCCTCAGGATCAACTCATGTGGCGGTATGCAAAAAAAAAAAAAAAAATAGGATTAGGCAGTGGGAGAAGTTCAGCTGTGATACATCGCTACAAAGGTGCCAAATGATCCAGAAGAAGCTCCTGAGTTGAGGCAGCCTGTCGGAGTTATCCTGCAGAGTTTTCCTACAAAGGACACTGATCAGTCACTGAATTAGGACTTTCCCTGATGAGGAGGCTTGACTTTAGCTTAGTTGGCTCTTTCCAGCTGAGGACAATTTATAAGAAGGATATACTTGAGAGGCAACATCTTCCAGCACTCCCAGGACTTAGAGCACTTGCTATATAGTTTTATCAAAACTTTATCCAGTTCTGCTTTGAGATTACTATTTATCATTTTTTTTCAATCTTTAAAAGATCTATCTCTATATTTATTCAATAATCCAATTTTCATGCTATATAGCCTTGATAATACTACAAAACCATGCTGGACCATTTTTTTGTTATTGTTGATATTTTATCTAATTTCTTCTCTTTAAAATAAATTTATTTTAATTTCATAGGCTAAAGTGTGTGAAATTCAAACATCTAAAAATCATATTTACTGACAAATGCACAATGTTTTTTGAAGCATGTGACTTTTATTATTTATTGGGGGCTAAAATTTTTCACATTTATAAAGTAATGTGATTAAATACATTATTTGATTTATGAATATTTATTTTAAATATATTTTAATAACATAACTAATATGGTTTTCTATAAAATATATTCCTATGTTAATAGGACCCACACCATAGTTATGTTTGAATTCCTAAAAAACAACATAATGGACATAAATACTCAATAATAATCAAATGAATTAATATAAAGAAAGATTATCTGCTACTAATATAGTCAATGTCAGTTTTTAACAAAGCTACCCATACATAATAATAATCTAAAAAATTTAAATTTTTTCCTTAAGTTCAGCAGTTACTCCTTTATAACTGAAATAATTTTCTTGAAACTTTTGTTTGAAAAAGGTATTCTTATACACAAAGCTATTTAGTATATAAGAACTAATTTTGGATATTTTTTACGGTAAAAAAATCTATGCCTTGTAAAAAAAAAAGGGGGAAGAGTAAAAAATAATTTAAAGTTTTCGAGTCTATAAGACTGGGAGCTTAAATGAAAAGCTCCTGAAAAACAGGGACATACCATTAATAAAGAAAATCTTAAATAATGTTGAGTTGTAAAAATCCAAATAAAAATTATTGCACTAAAATAACTATTATTTATTAAAATACACATTTCAAACATTAAGTGTTTTTTCTAAAGCTCCCTGTTTTATTTTCTACTAAGGATTTAAATAGTACATCTCTCAGTTTAGGGAAAAACAAAACAATGGCAAATCAAGACTCTTTTGATCACATGTTATCTTCTGCCCCCTAACTCTTCTTAGTCAAAGCCAAGTTTCTTGAAAGGATTATACCCGCTAATCTCTCCATTTTTTACCTGACTTTCACTCTATTCACTAAATAATGGAAGTACTTGTTTAGTCTACTCTCCACTTCCATTGAGGATACTCTAGTGACGTGAATGTCTTAACTCACCTCCCAGCATGCACTGGTGCAATTATCTATCTGCTTGTGATTAATCAGTTATTAACTGCAATTGAAGTCATGGGGTGTAGTTACAAGTTAAAGAATCAATTAATCTCAAAAATAATCACAGCAGAAGCATGTTTCCACAGGGGTTTATTCCATCGTTTTGTCTAATTTTTCCATCTTTAATCTTTGAATTAAACCAAATGAATCTGAAATCCCAGATGGCAAAGACATACTTAATACTGTATTGGACATTGTCTTTCCCTCTGGTAAGTTACAGAAATCTTAAAAATCCTATACAGAAGATATGTAAATGTGTTTTCTTAAGGAAAATAACTAGTCAATACATTTTGGAGGCACTAGAGCTAGTATATTATTGTTTTACTTCTTGGATAAAGATTTATATTACTATTATAACTATAGGATGAATGGATAATGCTAATTATATACATGCATGTCAGCTGCCACAAGCTTAATAAAATTAAGTTACTTTAAAGCTATACAAAAAGGAAACTAATTAAATCATTGTTAGACTTATCAATAATTAAGAACTAAGCATCAATATCAATAATTTTTAGCACTTTCTGCAGATACCAATTCTAAAGCATTGTTTTCTTTGATAAGTCTGTGGGAAATTCTGTGCAAATATTGATGACAAGAAATGGTTCATGTCTTTCCTACATAGTGATTTTTGAACAATGACCAATTTTATCTGATAATGCATAATAGAAAACACACAAAATAAATAGTTACAGCTATCTTCTCAAAATGGGACATTTATAAGAGTGACACTATTGATAAAATTTAGACTCAATCTTGTGTGAAGTTTTGCTCTTCTAATCTACTCACACAAATCATAATCTACTACATCTTCCATAAGTTTAAAAAATATATGTAACTACATATTGTGTAGCTCTTAGTCAATACTATCCTGATGATTTTGCATGACATTCTGGAGAAAGAGTTTTTGAACATTCAGACTGTCTGGAAGAATTATCCCAGGATTTTCCTTTTATCTCCTCCTCACCCATTTTCTATCAAATTTCTGAAAAGTGAGAATAACAAGAAATATGAATTTTTAAACTATATACATGTATATACACACACACATATATAACATATATACATATGTATATATACACATACATATACACATATACATGCATGTATATATACACATATACACATATATACACACACATACACACACACATATGCATTGTATATATACAGTCACGCTCTGCATAATGACATTTTTTTTTTGGTCAACAATGGACCACGTATGATAGGTAGTCCCATGTGAGTATAATACCATATTTTCACTGAACCTTTCTTTTGTTTAGATATATTTAGATGCACAAATACTTAAAACTGTGTTATAATTGCCTACAGTGTTTGGTACAGTACATGCTATGCAGGTTTGTCGCCTAGGAGCAATAGGCTATACCATATAGCTAGGTGCATAAGAGACTCTATACTGCCTAGGTTTGTGTAAGTACGCTCTGTGATGTTTACACAATGACAAAATCACCTGATGATGCATTTCTCAGAATGTATCCCTTTTTTGTGTGTGCATGGATGTGTGTGTGTGCATGTGTAAGAGCTTATATCTTTTTCATAAAAATTACAAAATATAATACTTTTTTAAATGTTGCTTTTCTCCTACAAAATACTTGATGGAAACCCCTCTAAGATACAGATATTATTAATCATCTCCCCCTTTTTAAAAATAGTTGTACAATATCCCTGGTCATGAATGTATTATAACTTATTCAATCATTCCTACATTATGGGCATTGACTTTATTTCTATATTTTCTTGCCTCTGCATAAAATGCTACACTAATTATCTCTGAACATGTGCCTTCAAACTGGTGGCTTTTTGAAAAGAGAAATCCTGTAAGTGGGAAGTTGGTTTATAAGTAGTTATAAATGATTTTTGCCTGGTTCCTTTCCATAAGAAATGTACATTTTACCCCAAGCCTATGAGTATTGTTCTTCCTACATCACAGCTATGGTAAGTTATTTATTTATTTTTGCTTTTTTAAATTTTTACTCACTCTGATTGTATAAGGTAACTGTTCATTGTTACTTTAGATTACACTTCCCTGACTAGCAGTAAATTTGAGTGTCCTTTCATTTGATAAATGAATTTCTAGATTTTTGCTTTCTTAAAATGTCTATTCATAGCCTCTATTTTCCTTTGCATTAGTTGTATTTTCATTTAAAATTTATAAAATATCTTTGCATATTATAGCTTACAATATTTTGATTATTTTTGTATTAATTTTGTTCAATAATTTTTTTCATAGACAAAAAATAACAATTTTATATAGTGAAATATACTTGTGTTCAAAGTTTTGATTTCTTCAACTTTATAAGCAGGTCTGTCTACTATTCTAATTCACCCTTAAAAACTTTTGAAAGATTCAATAACAATAATAACTATCACATATATAAAACTTATGTTATCAGTCCAAAAATATATTTCTAAATATCTAATTTCTTATTTTTTCTGCTTCCTCAAATACAACCTGCACTGTCCTTCTTTTAACAATATTGGCTATCACATCCATAATACAAGCATTAGCATGTTCTTAGGCAAGATATCCTTAGTAGCGCCTTGTATGATAATGTCTCTTTAGAATAGACCTCAAAAGTGACATAACCAAGAGGAAACTTTATCTCCAGTTCTAGACTATGAAGCTTGAAGGAATAAGACTTGTAAAAAATGATGTTTTAAATGAAAAGCAAAAACAATATCGAAAATAGGAACCACTATAACAAAAATCTCATCTGAGGTTAAAAGCATGTTTTGCACATGATTCCAGGACTAGCATGATGTTACTAATAATTAACGTGGTACCTCCTGCTGATTACCAAATGCTCCTCATTCTAATTGTTAATTTAAAAACTAATCAACAGGGCTCCACACAGGCAGATAAGACAATTTGTGTCGGCTGGAATATGTCAGGCAATCCAGCCAAGTATCCAGCACACAGGATTTGGCTCTCAGCTGCCCTCTCCTGATGGACTAGGCTTAGCTCATAGAAAATCTGGGAAAATTAGCCGTACTCTCAAATGGACATCCTGACCAGTCACCATTGGTGTGCCTTAATTATGAGAATCCACTCACTATTGTTTAATGCTGCCTCTAGGATTATCTTTTCAAATGCAGATGTGGCGATCTTTCTTCCTTCTTTCTTTTCTTTCTTTCTTTTTATCCTGCAGATTGTTTCTGAAATTAATACCTATTTTAAACAAGTAACTGGATGAAATTAATTCTCATTAAAGTTGAAGAAGAATCAGTTTGACTTATTGGTTACAAAGAGAACTAAATAATCTCAAAGATCGTTGCTCTGCTCTTTACTAATACTGTAATTTGGGGCAAGTTACTTAACCTCACTCTGTACTAAAGTCTTCTCCTTATAAAGGCTCTGCTGTGGGAAACTCCTCAGTTGATTTTGAAAAGCAAAGAGCACTTTCTGACTGAGCGCAGAGGGAGGAAAGCAATGGAGGTTGACCAGGAAGAGAAAAATCAGTAGTACTGAGCAGTCTTCTTACAAGAGACAAAGTAGCAGAGGCCAAAAGTGAGGGACTTCTAAGCTACAGACAGTGTTCTGGTAGTTATTTTTCTCTGAGATATCAGATTAGAGGGGCTAAAGCATATTCCACCTGAACCTGTAAACACCTAAGGGAGTTATTGGAAATATTTGGAAAGGTCAATCCCAGAACAAGATTTGGATTTCCCACTTAACAAGTGAGCAGTATATATGAACAAAATGAGATTTTACTCTAAATGAAATTATTGTATTTATCATCAGAACCAGGTAAAACCTGAGAATCTTGGTAGAGCAGCTTTTGAATAATGAGTGACTGTCGCCTGTGTCCCAGGCATATAACTTGATTGCATTCTCACCACACATCTATTTTATTGAACATTTCAATTACATAAAATGCATACTTCCACTTCATTTATCCAAATATGCATTGTTTGTGAATATATATCTCTACTGTTTCATCATATTCAACTCGCTATTGTCAATATAGTAGACATCCACAGAAGACCTATACATCTGTAACTGGCCTGGCCACTATGGAATTAGGTCTACATCTTTTTAATTTACAACTGCCTCCCCTTTTCTGTCATGAGTTTGCTTTTCCTCTTATGGAATTTCTAAGAATTAAAAATAAACAAACAAAACCAAAACCTAATACTAACTTCTACTAAAACAAGAGATATACAGGAATGTCAACCAAAATGATGGAAATTTCAGTAAGAATACCCTAAATATCACAGAGCTGTGACCAAATTGGGGTGACCTCATAACAATGCCCTACTTCATGCCGTTCCCTTCTTATTAATATTATCTGCTGTGTGACTGTCGATGCATCCAGCACTCAAACTTCTTAAAAAGGGAAAAGAAAAGGAAGTCAAAACTGGTTTTCTGCTGTTAAGCATGCTAATAGAATCTAAGGACTGTGACCACAAGAACCCAAATAATTGATTTTGGTCATATTTGTAGTTTCTGTAGAACTAGAGCCTCTCAATCAAAATGATCAATGGTCACTTACTCACGAGTTAGTCAAAACATGCTAGGTTTCCTCCATACTCGTTTATAAATAAATTCCTAGCAAGGAATACATAATAAGGTCAGCTACTGGCAGGACTTCAGGCAACAAAAAACAATCTGAAATTTCATACTTTCATTTTTAACATTCAGTGAGGTCATAAGCAGATGCAGAAGATAAGGTCTTAACTTACAAAAAAAGAGGATTATTTTTGTCATATTCTCAATAATATAAGCTATTGTTTTTCTTTTGCTTGAGTTCTTTCCCCAAAATACCTGTCTTTGTATTGGACAATTGATGAAAAATTATGTTAAAATTATTGCTAAAAAGGATTTTAAAGCAAACATTATAGTACATAGTTCAGAATATAATGCAACCAAATGGCATGTACTCAGTCCTAGAAAAGGAGACAAGCTGAACAAATATGTGTGTTAAGTTTTATAGTCTGATATTAACCAGTTCATTTTAAGGAACTGGCTCAAACCCAAACTAATTCACTTTAAAGTTATATTTATATATTAAATTTCAGAAGCTAGAATTTCACAGCAAAGTAATAAAATGATAATAAAGATAATGGAAGAAATTCTGCCCTCAAGATACTAATTCACTGAAGGAATTTCCCTTTGACTGAGAACTGATTCACCTACAGTATTTCAGTCTGTTAATCCTTAGCAGCATTTAGACCTGATGCTTACAGATATAGGTAAAATAACATGATACTTTAAAAATACTCTTTTACTGTATCATTATTTATGAAATAAAGTGGTCTGGCTTTGGCTCATTCAGAAGAATATAAATAGAAATTTAATGGACTAATTAATTTTATTTATTTAGTTGGCCTTTCCAGGGCATTAAGGAGCTCCATATGAATTCGCCAAAAAGTCCTCTGTGCAGGGTAGAGTGATAGGAAACAACTTTAAAGCTACTTTGCTTTATTTATAATACATACATAGTTCAAAATAAACTTGATGAGCATATTGAAACTCATCTTATTTATGAGTTCAACAATATGACCAAAAATAATATTTGACAACAGCTAGTTTCCTTTCAGAATAGTATCTCTCATTCTTTGCTCTTAAAATAGTCATAGCTATTTATATAATTAAAATAAATTGCACCTACACTTTTTAAAAGTGTATTGTGTTTCCTTCTCTTACCTATAGATAATAACACAAGATTCATATTAACTGGTGACCAGTAATTTTTCCTTAAGATTACCAAATGTTAACATGGGAAATAAATAAACTATTACTTCAATATGAACAAAATTTTTTTTTACTAAGGCATGAATTTATGGATCTAATTACAAAAAAGTAAGCATAGTATTAGCTTGAAAACAGATATTTTACATTTACTAATAACACAAAATGAGTCTTTATATTTGAGACTAATGATAAAAAACATTATACCAGACAAGCTTATCTATAGTTTTTTAAAACCAAAAATTTCTCTAGTTTTATTTAACTTATTAACTAGATTCTATCTTGATTAAAGGATTTTTAAAATGATGATTTACTCTAAAATATGAATAATTATATATCAAATATATTTAAATTAGAGAACTCATCCAGAAATTGAATTAAAATTGTGTATATTGTATAAGACCCTCTTTTCTGAATTCATAACATTCCAGTCAAGCCAAGATATTACATTGCATGATTAAATAAACACAAAGTGTGCAGATATAATACTTCAACTATCCTGACTTAATCAGCCTACATCGTCAATCACCAGAATAAATCCTAGTGTTCAAACACAAACAAAATGTCTTCTGACCTGACGAAAAGAAGTTCATGTCCTTTACTCATGGGGTTGGCACCTTTCCTTTGGCTTCCAATCCCACTCTAAGCTTTTAGATACAACAGTAAATTGTTTCTTGGTCTAATTACTAAACTCTAACAAGAAGTAAATTAGAAGAGGGAAAATGACAGCAACAGGAATAAGAAATGTTATTTGAAAAGATTGACAGTGAGGAAAGAAGTAATCATAAACCATAATAAATAATGCTAAATTATTTGCTGTCATTTATCAGAATGAACTGTGTGTCAGACACTGTATAGACATTTGACATTTCATACAATTTTTACAAGAGTGCAGGTTTCTCAGAGATGTTCAGTGACTTGTCCAAAAGGCAGAGCAAAGATGCAAAAACAAGTCTATTGAATCTCAAAGTTCTTTTTTCAACAATTTAAAAGTTGAGCTCTATGGACATTTTGTTTAATGGCAAATAGCCCTACATACTTCATTAGAACTTCAATGCATTTACTAGTTTGCACAATACAATTAAAGAGTCACCACATTAAGTTGACAAAAACTAATAGATAAACATTCTAAAAAGTTTTCTGTAAAAATTTCTGCATTTCCCCGATTAGTGATGTCAAGTATTTCTTCCTATGTTTATTGGCCATTTGTCTATCTTCTTTTTAAACGTTTCTGTTCATGTCTTTTGTCCACTTTTTGGTGGGGTTGTTTGATTTTTTTCTTGCTGACTGATTGAGTTCTTCATAGATTCTGGTTATTAGCCTTTTATCAGGTGTGTAGCTTGTGAATATTTTCTCTCATTCCGTAGGTTATCTATTTGCTTTGTTGATTATTTCCCTAGCTGTGGAGAAGCCTTTTAATATAATCAAGTCCCATTTACTTATTTTTGTTGTTTCTATGATTGCCATTGGGGTCTTCTTCATAAATTTGTTGCCTAGGCCAATATCTAGAAGAGTTATTCCAACATTTTCTCTAGAATATACCAACATACCTCTAGAATACATACAGTTTCATGCCTTACATTTACGTTGTTTATCCATTTTTTTTGATTTTTTTTGTTTATACATCTTGAATTAATTTTTGTGAGTAGTGAGAGATAAGGTTCCTGTTTCATTGATTTGCATGTGGCTATCCAATTTTCCCAGCACCATTTACTGAATAGGGATTCTTTGCCCTAGTGTATATTGTTGTCAAAGATCAGTTGGCTGTATATAGATGGTTTTATATCTGGGTTTTCTGTCCTATTCCATTGGTCTACGTCTCTATTTTTGTGTCAATATAATGCTTTTTTGGTTACTATGCCTTTTAGTATAGTTTGAAGTCTGGTATTGTGATGCCTCTAAATTTGTTCCTTTTGCTTAAGATTGCTTTGGCTATTTGGGCTCTTTTTTGGTTCTAAATGAAGCATAGAATTATTTTTTCTAGATCTGTGAAATATGATGTTGGTATTTTGATGGGGATGACATTGAATCTGTAAATCATTTTGGGTAGTATGGACATTTTAACAATGTTGATTCTACCAATCCATGAGCATGATATGATTTTTCCATTTGTTTGAATATTCTGGAATTTAATTTCTCAATGTTTTGTAGTTCTCTTTGTAGAGATCTTTCACCTCCTTGGTTAAGTATATTACTAAATATTTTATTTTCTTTGTAGCTATTTTGAATGGTACCACCATGCCCCTGTTACAATGATTTTTATGAAAAAGTCCAAAAACATAGACGCTTTCAGGGACGCAGAGAGAAAGGAACTGTTATATACTGTTGGTGGGATTGCAAATTAGTATAACCTCTATAGAAAACAGTATGAAGATACCTCAAAGAACTAAAAGTTGACCTACCCTTTGATCCAGCAATCCCGCTACTGCGTATTTACCCAAAGGAAAAGAAGTCATTTTATTAATATCAAAAAAGACACCTAAATTTGAATATCAGTGCAGCACAATTCACAACTGCAATGATGTGGAATCAACTCAAGTGCCCATCGATTCATGAGTGGATTAACAAAATATGGTATATGTATACCATGGAATACTACTCAGACATGAAGAAGGATGACTTAATACATTTTGCACAGTTTGGATACAACTGGAGACCATTTTCCTAAGTACCTAAAAAATGGAAAAACGAACACCACATGTACTTACTATTAACTTGGAATTAACTGATGAGCACAAATGTGCATAGAGGGAAGTAAAACTTAATGGAAATCAAGCAGGGGGAATGGGGGAGAAACGGATGGACGAACACCTACCTAAAGAGTATAATGAACACTGTCTGGGTGATGGGCATTTATAATCATAATCATAATTATGGGCACACTTATAATCAAGCATTACAAAAGTGATCCATGTAACCAAAAATATTTGTACCCCATAATACTTTGATATTTGAAAAAAAAAGTCTCTGACAAGTCTATATAAGAAGCACATCTCAATAGACTAGTTTCAAAACAAATTTTGGTTTTGTTGATTTTTATTCTCCTAGATAAAAGGTGATGAACTTAAGGAAGAATAGCTTAAAAAGTTAACATCATGAAAAAAGGATATGATTTTTTAACTGTTATGGACTTAAAAATGTTTTGCTTTGTGGTCCATTGAGCATTTTCACATATATTTAAATTGAAATGTCAAAATGTAAGCTGTCTGACACATTACATATTGGCTTAATACATGTAGCTTAATTCAAATACATATACGAAAATGTAAAGTGTAAAGTCATATTTATAAGCTATTGGCTCACAGTCTCTTGTCTAATTAAGGCAATTTAAAAAATCACAATTTTTTAGATAATTGCTCATTTTTTGAGAAATATTGTGTTTTTTATACCCTAGAAATCCATAATCTTGGAAGAAATTGTGGGAAAAATTCTAGAGTTTCTAAATATGGAATGTACAATGAGAGGACTCTACGTGTACAGAATGTAGCTTCTTCTACTTTATTAATACCAAGGCTCAAAGCATAATGAATATGTTATAAATCTTTTTAATTTCATATATTAGAAAAATAAATAAAAATAATAAAAGATATCAAGTAACAACACATTGCTTCCTTTAAAAGAATTGAACTCCTTGGGTTTAACTTGAAGAAAAATTAAGCAGTTATTCTATGTTCTCTACCTGAGGCAAGGCAATTTATATGAAAAGTATAAGTACTTTTCTAGAATTCTCTTCCATTATTCATTATTGACAAATGATACCGATTAATGTAGGTGATTTTTTCTTGTTCAAAGGGAGATGATTTCTTTAATGACATTATCTATTTCTGACAGATACTGCTAATTACTTCAGAATCTATTCTATTTCAGAAATTTTAAGGTCAAATTATGATGTATATGCATGTATTTTTAAAACCTGTTTTACTAATTTTACATCTCTGAATTGTTTAGGAATAAAGGTTAACAGAAATGTTTAATAGATTAACTATGAATATACATACTAATATTTCACTATAATCAATTCTGTTCCATGGCTTAGTGTCACAAAAAAGATTCCCCTTGGAGTGCATCCCAGGAATATATTGCTTAAGGAACTCACATTGAGGAAGGTGGGTATTGTAGACTCCATGATCCAAAAACATAGTCCAGTACAGTTCTGTTTTGATTGGAAGAATTTTTTTTATAAAAGTCATTAAGCAGTATTAAAATTCATTAGAAAAGCACCATGAAATTTTAATGTAACTGACATAGCGCTGTCATTTTCAGCTTTAAAATAGGAAATGCACATTTGCCAACTCATTGAATTTCCAGGCCTTCTCTAGAGCTATTATTTCCTTTCATACCTGATGAGCATTGAAAGCATCTCTTCTTGACCAAAAGCCACCAGACTGACATCAACCTTTTTTCACTATTTATAATAGATATTTAATCCTGGGACTATGCCAGTACACCTTTGACTATACTGTCACTTTTTTTCCCTAACTTTGGAATCTTGGAGATATAAAATACTTTTTTACTCAGTCTGTTATCTAAGAAATTTTACAAAATGCTTTGTTCAGTTAATTCACTTACTGTATAAAAGTGTTTCATGTCTACTATTTGTGTGCTAGGCATTGAACTAGTCATAGAAATATAAAAATAACTAAGAAAATTTCTACTCTGGAAGAGCTCATGATTTGGTGAAGCAGAAAAAAAAAACAGAAAAATAATCCGTCATCATCTTGTATGGCAGGTGCTAGGAGTACTATGAGAGACAGTTATATCATAGATATGTGATTAACTACACAACACATCCGAATGTATCCAGGGACCAGGCAGAAATAGCAACAAATTCTGACTGAAGAAAGAAGGCAGAGAAGGGCATTTGAGCTGAGTTTACAAGTGAGTAGAGGCTAACCTAGTCCAGGTAGAGGAAACAACAAATACTTGGAAGTATAAAAGAACCTATAGTATTCACCCGTTAAGAGTATATGTTAAAAGTAACATATAGGAGTATTCGTCTTAAAAGCAATGAAGATTGACCAGGGACTTTTGGTCCATGATGAGAACATGTCTATATATAGCATGTAAATTTGCTTGGTAAACAACTTTAATTGAGAGCCCACTGTGCCCAGCCTTTTGCTAGACCACATAGAAACAATTGTGAGCAAAGCATAGTGATCATCCTCGTGGAGAAGATGGCTATTAAACAAATAATTACAAGTAAGTAATACTAACAAGTGTACAATGCTATATGGGAAGCTAAATCAACAGAAGCCATAAGGTTTTAACATCTAACAAAGGCCCAATATCCCATTTATGCTTTCTTCCTTTGATAGAAACATTACTTGAAATTTTTACTATTTGTCTTCTATTTACATCTATCTGTACCACATAGTTGTTTTTACTGTAGCTTAATAATATTCAAGGCCAAATATCCTCATTTTGTTTGCATAACATTTCTTAAAAAATATCTGTTTATTTTTCCAAATAAACTGTTGTATATTTGTGAAGAACTGACATCTTCATACTATTCAGACTCCTAAACCATGTTTATAATATATATCTATAATAATTCAAGTCCCATTGACATATCATAAATGTTTGGAATTGTCTTCATAAAATCACGTGTTTTTATTATATATTCTGATAGGCTGCTGTGATATAAGGTATTTAATTACATATATAACAATTATATATATCACATAAAAGCATTAAAGCATAGCATATATAATAATTTCTGTATGTACAGACAGGCAGGTGAACAATTTTAAACTAACAATTATGAAGAAAATTTGAATTGACAAATTCAAATATTTCTTTTGATCAAAATATGCTATTAGAGTAGTTATATACAAATTTATGATATTGAATTATTCTATTTTTATTCTATCCTAACCAGAAGATCATCTTTTTTAAGAACTTAATTTGAATATTTCATTAATTTGACAATATCTTCTTATTGACTGTTTTGGGATTGTTAGATATACTTTTATCAGTTATATGAATACACTTTAATGTATTCCAAAGAACTAGTGCTCTTTATCCACGATCCGATTCTTATTCTATTCTTTAATCATTTATTTCACTTAGCTTTTTACTTAATCATAAATACATTAATATAATCTTGACTTGTAATTTTTATAAACAGAAGTTTACTACTTCTCACTTCAGATTCATAGATAACTATCCATTTTAGGTGAGACTTAATTTTCACTTTCCAATGATTTAATTTTTTCCTGTTAAATAAGTGAACATCACTTCCCTTTGCCTTCCTTTTTCTCTCCTATTTCTATTTTCACACTTTGTTTTGCAAATCACACTATTTCTCCATTTTTCAAACCATTTTTTCAAACCATTATACACCATGAACTAGTGTGGGTAAAATAAAAATTAGAATAAGTAAGTTTCAGACCCAATTTTTCTATTAAATAATTTTGTGACATTGGAAAGAGTATTTAGCCTGAATTTTAATTTCATTCATGTTTATATTAAGAAGTTGAAACTAAATGTTTTCTAAGTTCCCTTATATAAGCCGCTAATTGCATTTATTTCTTGGTGAACTAATCAAATAGTCACTTTTCATTCAGTGTTCATTCAAAACCTAATAATAATAGTTTAACACCTTAATCTATGCCAGGAATTGTTCCAAGCATGTGTAAGAGGAGGCGCCCTCCTTAATATCTGATTCTTCTGTTTATCTGTGATACTAGGATAATTTTTATCTCTTTACATGGAGGTCTCTTAAGGAATACTTTTTTTTTTCCTTATAATTAATTTTTTATTGAGGCAGTTTTAATCCTACAACATATTCGAATTTTCAACTCATTTTAATACTGTAACTGTTAGGGACTAAATTATGTCCCCTCGTCCTCAAATTCATATCTGAAAGCTCTAGCTCCTAATGTGATTTTATTTGAAAACAGGGTGTTTAGGGAGTTAATTAAGGTTAAATAAGGTTGTAAGGATAGGGCCGTAATCCAATAGGACTGGTGTTTTTACAAGTGGAGCAGGAGACACCAGGAGTGTGTGCACACAGTAGAAAGGACAGGGAGGACACAGAGAGAAATCTGCTTATCCGCAAGCCAGGGAAAAAGGTTCACTGGAAACCAAACCTGCTGGCACCTTGATCTTGGACTTACAACCTCCAGAACTATGAGATAACAAATGTCTATTATCTAAGTCACCCAGTCTGTGGGATTGTTATGGCAGCCTGAGCAGACTAAGAGAGTAACCAAAGATGCACACTTTAATGTAAAATTAAGAGAATGTTCTTAATCATAGTTGATGTTTCCAATTAGTTGAAAATGACAACATATTTCAAAAACTCTAACTCATACAGATTTATATATTCTTCTTACCTAATGTATATAAATATATATTCACATAAATATCTGTAATTCTCAAATAAATAAAACTGCTTTTTTGGACATTTTTATGACTTCTCCTTATTCTATTTGATATTCAGTGTGGGTGGGTGTTCTTCAGGTATGTTCTCACTCTTTATAGTACCTCAATTTAATTTACTTCATGACTTTGATTTATTCTAAATGCTGTCATATCTCCTAAACTGAAATCCAATTCAACAAAATACTTGCCTGATACATACATTTGGTTTTTCTCTGAACATTTATATCTGTACATGTGCAAAACTGGACTCATTATGTTCTCCCACACATGGGTTCATCCTTCTGTGTTTATCATTTCAGGGAATAGTATCATCATCTATCTAATTTGCTATGTTAGAGACACTTTCATCATCCTTGATTCTTTGCTTTTCAACTGCTGAATCTAATATATTTCTAAGCCCAGTGCAGTCTACTCCCTAAGTATCTCTCCAATTTCATCAGTCTCCATTGCGTCTACCACAACTTAGGCACACATCATCTCTCACTTACATTACAAGTATTTCTTCCTCCAGTTTTATTCCACATGCCCCTTCATCCATTCTTCGCAATATAACAAGAGATATCTTTCTATATTCCAATTTGGACACTTCGTTAGTTCCTTACTGCCACAAAATAATGTTCATATGTTTTAATGAGGCTTATAAGGTGGTTAATGATCTGCCCCAGTTTACCTCTTTCTCCTACTCTAATTCTTACTACTCTCTCTTTTTATGTGTGCTCATGTTTAAATGATTATAGTGTCTTAAATGAACAGTAGTAATAATTTTAGCAAACATCATCATCATCATAACATATTTATTTATTAATCACTTAGTTTGGGCTAGAAACTGCACAAGAACACATGTACACATAAGCATTGCAATCTCCAACACAAAGTTTTGCAAGAGACAACATTTTTAGACTTTACACAAATCTTTGAAATAAAATGACTTCTGAAAAATAGTCCACGTCAGAACTCAAATCCTGGTCTTCTTGACACCAAAAGGCATAAGGTTTTGCTGACTCCTATGTATTTCCTTGACTCTGTAACTTATGTGCTTTCATCTGCTGAGAAATCTCCATTCCCCTTTAATGCATCCCTAACCCTTATTTAGTACTTAAGGTTTCAACTTAGACATCAATTTCATGAATAAGCCTTCTATAATAATTCCCCCTCCCAACAAATAATGGCTTAAATCTTGTCCCTACGTGATTTGGGGCAGAGTCTATATTTATTATACAATTATTGTCTGTGTGTATGTATAGTATAAATAAATTTTAACTTATATATGTATATATGTATGTATGTGCGTATGTGTGTATATATGAATGTGGAATAGAAACATTAATTTATAAGTTTCAGAATCACTTACTGTTGAAACTTCATCCTGATTTAACATTGTTTATCTTGATTTAAATTCTTCTGCCTCAATATTCCTTAATTAAAATGTATTAATGGTCAATATTTCCTTGAAAGCTAGTCGAGAAGTCTTTATTCATGCATAATTGCTTTGTAGATAACAAGAGGGAAAAACAATCAACCAGCTGCAAACTAGACCTCTATTGGGATAATTTAGAACATATTTTTGTCCATGCAGTTAATTAGAAATCAACTCATATAATGAAAAATTTTACAAATTGATACTGATATAAATTTGTGTTATTTTATTAAATAGCCATGTGGTACAGATGAACTTCTAAATTCATTCTCTCTCTGTCTCTCTCCCCACAGTTGTTGAAATATTTCCTAACATACAAAACTACCAAAATCTTGCATTTTCCAAAGAAAGTTGTGCTACTTAATAACAACATGAGCTATGTAGGATAAATATCATTCTATAACAGTATCCTCCCCCTTCTTAAAAAATACCATTAATTAGACAATATTTAAGGTAAAATATTTGTTTTATGAAAACTAACACATGATATTCATTCTTTAATTTTCAGTAGTAACATTTTATAAAAAATTTAAATTACATTAATGGATGTTTAGCACACAGAAGACTGAGATGAATAAATATATCTAACACATATATCTATTATGAAAAGAACAGAGACATTGATTAATGTTTAACTTACTTAGAAGGTTGAATATGTGTGCTAAAATTTAAGTTTAGTCATTAAAATGTAAAAAATAGAATGTGTAAATTTAAAATTCTTTAAAAGAGTAAGTAAAACTAGAAAAATCAAATAAAATGTATGAAGAGATAAAAAGAAGCAAAGAAACTGCATAACATAAAAATTAATGAGTATGTGAGAAATAGGTCAAATATATGTTAATCATAATAATGGAACTTGATAATAACAGACCAGAATTTGCTTTTCAAAAAATCTGATGATCCACTTTGTAGAGGATACATACATAAAACATAATATTAATATTAATATAATGCTATAAAGCTTTTAAATAAAAAAATATGAATAGGGAAAGGTAAATATTAACCAGAATAATATTATGCCAGCACTATTAATAAAAAAAAATAAGGCAAAAGCTTTAATAGTGATAAAGCATGTCATTATAATACAAAATAATTTTTCAGAAACACAATGAAGATTTATATGCCAGGTGGTATTCTTTAATCACTTTACATGTATCATCTTAATTAATCCTAAAATCACCCCTAGGCTTTAGGTACTAATAATATTCACATTTTGTAGGTAATGAAGCTACAGGACAGAAAGGCTAAATAATTTCCCTATGATTCCACACTATTATCTGATGGCAATATATATACTGTATAGTTATACATATATACACATTATCAAATTTGACTTAAAAAGGAAAGAGAAAACATGAATAGATTTATAACTCATAGTGAAAATAAATAAGAGTCAAAATTTTCATAAAATACTTGAGCATTTAATAACATACTTAAGGTAAGGACAGTTTACAGAGCACGTTTATCAAATCACCTACTAAAGAGAAAACTTACATATGTAACTAAACACCTCAAAGAACAGAAAAGATGGACAGTCCCTCATCACCAATCTGTTTCAGGTGGCTGGTACAATCTTAACAGTAAAACTCGTTAACAACATAGAGGAAAGGACATTTTAGTTAATCTCATGCATGAGATTATAAATCTGATTTATTAAGTATGAAATGTCCGATTTCCTGAAGTACTAAGTTTGACAGTTAATATCGCTGACATTTCACTTTGATACACTTCTTATTTTATTTTTATCATGAAGGTACACCTTGGTCTTTCAAATGCACAATTTGACTTATAACTGTCTTTCAAAAATTTTTTTAGAGTAATTTTCATGAAACCATGGATAAGTCAAAAATTTGTGTTATTTTCAAATATGAGTTCTATCATAGAACCAATGCAGCATAGACAGCTTGAAATATCAAGGAAATGTTTGGGAAGGATGTGGCTAATGAAGGCACAGCACGTCAATGGTTTGAGAAGTTCCATTCTGGTGATTTTAATCTTGAAAAGGAGCCACATGGGCAACCTGAGACCAAGATGTATAATGACGAGATGAAAGCTGTAGTGGAAGCGAATCCATGTTAACCTATGTGTGAAATAGCAGCAAGGTTTGAGCTTACTATTCCAACAAGATTGTACTATTTGAAACAAATAGGCAAGGCAAAGAAGATGAATAGATGGGTTCTGCATGAATTAAACAAGCATTAGAAGAGAAATTGTCCCAAAGCTTGTCTTTCTTTGCTGTCAGGACATAACAGTGGGCCAATTCTACTCCGTATTGTTACGTGTGATGTAAAATGGATTCTTTTTGACAATCGTAAGCATTTGGCACAATGGGTGGACAAAGATGAAGTGCCAACACACGGTCCAAGACTGAATATTCATCAAAAAAACTAATGGTGTCTGTTTGGTGATCTAGCCCTGGTATTATCCACTATAGTTTCATGAAACCTGGTCCATAGATTATAGCAGATGTCTACTGCAGCTAACTAAACAAAATGATGAGGATGCTTGCGATTAAGCAGCCAAGATTGGTCAACAGAGACAGGCCACTCCTCTTGCAAGACAACATTCCACTACATCACACCAACAATGCTGCTCATACCACAGAGGCTGGACTTGAAAACTCGGTGTCATCCACCGTATTCACCAGGCCCTGCACCAACTGACTACCACTTCTTCCAGGCTTTGGGCTACTTCTTGCATGGAAAAATTTTCAATTCTCAACAAGCTGTTAAAAATGCCTTTCACAATTTCATCACCACTTGCTCTCTAGGCTTTTTTACTGGTGGCATAAACAAGCTACCATTAAGATGGCAAAACTGTGTCAATAGTTTAGGTACATACTTTGATTAACTGCACTGCTTCTTGTTTGAGATATAATACACTACATTTTTCATTTGAAATCCAACATTTCATATTTAATGCCCTAATATAAACAAATCCAAAAATCTTAAAAAGATATTAGCAAGCAAAACCCAATAATAAAAACATCATTCCTAATTGTATCTACTGCAGAAAAACAGGTGAGATTTGATGTTTGGAAATTGAGTACTATAATTAGTAGCATTAAAGTAAAAGGGAAAACAACACAAAAATACAGATCACATGTCAACAGAGACAGAAAATAGCATGCAATAAAATTCAATACTTATTTATAAAGAAAATGAAGAAAAAAACCTTTCCAAAATACGAATGTAAGATAACTTTCTTACAGTGATTGAAGGCATCTATCATCAAAAACATACAGCTAGAATCACACTGAATGGAAAAATCTTAAAAGCTTTCAGGCAATATTTTCCTACACTTTTTAAATAATTAAATATCACAAGAAAAATATATATGAGATACAGCTACTGGAAAGCAAGAAACTAATCTCATACATCATTTTCATATTATCTGATAAAAAAATAAAAATTATCTACGGAATTATCTATAGAAATGTATTTTAGAAGTAATAAATTTCATTAAATGTACTATATACAAGTTTATTTATATAAATTGGTAACATGTTCATATCACCAATATGCAGAAGAAAAATATCCCATTCATGAAAACATCAGAATCCATAAGAAATTCAAGGATAAACTAAACAACACAAATTCAACACTGTTAAGGAGAAAATCAGAATATCTTATTGAAGGTCTTGAAGAAAATCCTAAATAACTGAAAAAAGTTTTCTATGGTTATGGATAAAAATTTTCTCTATTGTAAAGAAGAAACTCTTCCCCATATCAATTTATAAATGTAATGCAATGTCTAAAAGATTATTTTATGAAATTTGGCTTATTAATTCCAAGATTCATATTAAAGAATAAATGGTCAAAAATGATAAGAGAATCTTGAGGAAATAGAAGGACTTTCCCTATTAAATATCAAATTTCCTATAAAGCTATAACAATAATAATAATTGTCTACTATCTGTTAAGTTCTACTCTAAGTATTTTATGTGTATTATTTTTTATTCTCAGAACATATCAAGTTATCATTATTATTTTATCAATAAAGATGCTGAAACAAAGAAATCTTACATAAATTATCCATGATGATCTAGCTTGTAGAGGGAACCACGATTCTAATTCAGGAAATCTAAGAGCTTGTGCTCTTACTCACTGCTTTAAGATACTGTGATATCAGGTTAGAGACAGACAAAGCAAGCAATGGAATAGAAGAGGGAGCCTTAAATTAGACATACCACATACAGAGAAACTTGGTTTTTGAGAAAGTTGACATTTCAAATTAGCGGGAAAATAGTTAACCATTCAATAAATTTTCCATTTAAGAGAAAATTAATAAAATTAATAAAATAAAATAAAGTAAAATAAAATAAATTTTGTGTCAAGATAGGGTTAACTTACAGCTCTGTGTTTATCTACAGAGATTCCCAAAAGTCTAGTACTGACCGTTGCCTAGGATGAGGTTAGCTAGTAATTTATAACATACCATTTAAAGTTGAAACTTCCCTCTAAGCACGATATATTAACTTGTCTACATTATTTAGGGTTATGTAGAGTGATAGTTTGCCTCTGGTTTAACTTATACACAGCTTTACTAAGATACCATGCACATATATTGGTTGGTTCATAATCTGAAGAAAAGCAAGTTCTGTGCAACCAAGGAAGGATCATGAGGGCTGCACGTGAATGTTTATCAGTCTCTCCATGTTTGCCTGTGCTTTTTCCCTTTATTGTATCATGTCCTTTACTATAATTAAAGCTTTACATGAATATACACTGTGGAGTGTTGTGACTCCTTTAAATTATTTAACTCTAGATAATCACTGCAAATTTCTACCTGACTTCATACAAAATATAGATTCTTAATATTAAAGTCTGAAAAATAAAAATCAAAGCTTTAAAGCCTCTAGAATATATACAGGATAATACTTTATTATCTCAGTAGAGAAAAATATATTCTAACTGAGCACAAAATTGACAAACTATAAAAAAAGATCAGATTTACAGTATCAAATTTTTAAATCTGTAAATTGGAAGACAAAAATAAAACCCACAGACTAAGAAAAGATACTTGTAACACATAAAAACTTATTAATGTCAAAAGAATAATAGTTATTTCTTAGAAAAAGAAGGCTTGAATGAGAACAAATATGAAAAAGGTGTTTGTCCTTACTGGTAATTAAAATATCAAATAAAAATCATAATAAACAATTTTAGATTCTTTTCATTACATATCATTTTGAGTCTTTTCAATTGGCAAAAATTAGAAGGTCTCACAAAACCAAATGTTGACAATGACATGGTGAAAAAAATTCTAATACACTTCTCATTGAAGTAAAATTTGACAAAACCACTTTGAAAAATACTTGGCAATATTGAGTAAAGTTGAAGATGCACTACGAGACCAACTAATTTCACTTCTAGATATAGGGCATTAAGAAATTACTATAAATGTGTATGAGGAGTCATGTACATGTATATTCAATTATTTCTTTGTAGAAAATCAGAGAGAAGTTTTAGTATCACCATTCAGCAGAGTATTATACTGTAGTTTTAATGAATGAACTAAATCTTCATGAATTAACTTGGATAACTCTAAAAATATGTGGAATAAGAAAGGAAAGTTGGAAAAGGATACACGTTGTTTCATAATATTTCTGTAAATAATAAAATACAAAAATATCATATATGATTTTTGGATACAAAAACATGTAACAAATACATCAAGATGTGGATAAAAAAGACAAAATGTTTTTCATTGACATACTATCAAATGCCATGCTGTATACTGCAATAAATTTTGATAAAGTTGTTTAGTATAACCATAGTTATTAATTAGAAACTTAATTCTAATACTACATATTATAGATACATAGATATTAGATAGATATCTACTATGACTATAGCAAGAATTATTTTAGGAACATAACTATTTTCATTGAAAGCAGAAAATTATTTTCAAATAATTAGAAATCCACATAGGCTTGACTTCTAATAATAAAAGCTATCATTTATAGGATGCTTACTATAGGCTAATTAATTTTCTACATGCTTTGTAAAAATTAACTCACTTACTACTCAGAGAATTCCTATGAGGTGTATGAGGATTACAAGTGAGGAAACAGAAGTGGAGAGTTTAGGAAATTGTTAAGATTCCACACGTATTAAGTGAGTGAGCTGATTTTCAAATTTAGACAGTCTAGGTCATGCTATTAACCCTACATTCTTCTGAATCTTAATGTGCCTAAAACACTAGTTGACTTTTAACTGTCATTGGAACCTCTAGTCATTCAATCCTTCTCAAATTAGTCAGCATTTCTAAATCAACAGATGGAGACCAATCCTCTCAAAAGAAACATATATGCTGGATTACTTCGATTTTCTAGGATTATTATGTATTGTTGGTTATCATTATTACCACCTTCTTTTGTTAATCTGTTCTCTTGTTTTGCTATGAGTTTATAATCATTTGTTTTATCTCATTCTGAATGTGGTTCTGTTTCTACAATGAGCCTGGGCCAATATTCCCATTTATTTCTGCTGCCAATAATGAAGAGTTAAAAAGATGCTATTTACACGTTATTATTTAGAATGTAAATAGTTAGCCACAGCTGCTGCAATTTTCCCAATTGTAAGAGAAATGAGGTGGGGGTACAGGGGCACAAATACATCTATCAATTTTCTAGGCATTCAGAATAAAATATGAAAGAAAAAAAACAGAAGAAATACTTTGCTTCCAGGGCACTACACTTCAAATTGAATAAACCTATATAAATCCTAGCATCAAATAACATATACAATGAGCACAATTGTAAGACAGGCTTGGAAACAGTAATTTAAAAGCTTATAAATGCTTAAGAATTTTTGGAAATGTTCTATTTAATCTCCTCATATGAACACTTGGAAAATCAAAGAACAATAAAGTATGAAGATAAAAAATTTATTTAGTTTCATAACAAAGTTTCTTTACATATGTTTTCAAAATTATTTTATTTTTCATTATTATGGGTACACAATAGTTGTATATATTTACAGGGTACATGTGAAGTTTTGACACAGGCATACAATGTGAATTAATCAAATCAGGGTAAGTGGGGTAGCCATCGCCTCGGGCATTGATCATTTGTGTTAGGAACATTCCAATTCCACTCCTACAGTTATTTTAAAGGAGACCTTAACTTATTGCTGATTATAATCATTTTCTGGTGCTATCAAATATTGTTGATTATATCTAACTATCTAGCTATATTCTTATAATCATTAACCCTCCCCACTTTATCCCCCCATTCCTACTGCCCTTCTCAGCTTCTGGTAACCATCATTGTCTGAATCTGTCATACTACTCTCTCCCGGTCTATAAGGTTTACACTGAGAAGTCTGCTGCCACATGTATCAGAGCTCCTTTATATGTTATTTTTTTCTTTTTATTACTTCCCTTAGAACCTTTTCTTTATGAATTTTGGGAGCTTGTTTATTAAATACCTTGAGGTAGTCCCATTTGGGTTAAATCCGCTTGGTGGTCTGTGTCCTTCTTATACCTGAATATTGACATCTTTCTCTAGGTTTGGGAAGTTCTCTGTTATTATTTCTTTGAATAAACTTTTTACTCCAGTCTCTCTCTCTACCTCCTCTTTAAGGCTGATAACTCTTAGATTAGTCCTTTTGAGGCTATTTTCTAGATCTTCTATGCATACTTCATTCATTTTTATTCTTTTTTTTTCCTCTTCTGACTATGTATTTTTAAATAGCCTATCTTCAACCTCACTAATTCTTTCTTTTGCTTAATTAATTATGCCATCGAGAGACTCTGATACATTTCTGAGTTTGTCAATTGAATTTTTCAGCTCCAGAATTTCCGTTTTTTTTTTTTTTTTTTAATTACTATTTCATTGTCTGTTAAATTTCTCCAACAGGCTTCTGAATTCCTTCTCTGACTCCCTTCTCTTCTCTGAAGATCACTGAGCTTCTTTAGGACAGTCATCTGAATTCTTTGTCTGATAGGTCACATATCTTCATCACTCCAGAATTGATAACTGGTACCTTGTTTAGTTCCTTTCATGAGGTCATGTTTTCCTGTATGTTCTTGATGCTTGTGGATATTTGTCAATGTTTGAGCATTTGAAGAGTTAGGTATTTATTTTAATCTTCACAGTTTGGGCTTGTTTGAACTCATCCTTCTTGAGAAGGTTTTCCAGAATTCAAGTGGAACTGAGTGTTGTGATCTAAGTTTTGGTCACTACAGCCATATCAGGACTGGGGTTGCCCTAAGCTCAGTAATGCTGTGACTCTTGCAGACTCCTGGTGGTACCACCTTGGTGGACTTGCATAAGATATAGGAGAATTGCCTGGATTATCAGGCAAAGTCTCTCACTCTCTTCCCTCACTCCCTGTGCTGGGATGCTGGAGTTGGGGGAGGAGTGATGTGGACACACCTTCATTGCCACCACAGCAAGGACTGTGCCAGGTTATACCTGAAGCCAGCCCAGTCTTACTCAAAGCCAGCAGTGACTATTGTCAGGCTACCTCTGACGTTTATTCAAAGCCCAAGAGCTCTTTAGTCAGCAGGTGGCGAATCCTGCCAGGACTGGGTCCTTTCATTCAGGGTACTGTGGTTCCTTCTGGCCCAGGATGGGTCTAGAAATGCCATCCAGGAGCTAAGGCCTGGAATGAAGGGCTTCAGGAATCTGCTTAGTACTCTATTTTACTGTGGCTGAGCTGGTACCCAAGTTGCAAAACAAAATTCTCTGAACTCTTCCCTTTCTTTCCCCAAGTGGAAGGAGACTCCCCTTGAATCACATAGCCTGTAGTTGGGGCAGGGTTGACGTAGCCACTGGCTTGACTATGGCTTCTGGTTTCTCACTGATCACATGCACCATAGGTCCACTGGCGCTGAGGCAGAACAGCAACAGGAATTGCCCAAGAGCTGCAGTCTTTGTGGCCTGACTGCCTTAGAAATTTAGTCCAGGCCCCAGGCTACATTTTGTCAGCCAGCGGTGCGGATAGCTGCAACTTGGGTTTTGGGGTGGAGCATTTCCCTCCAGCCAGGCTGGTTTTAATCCTCTCTCCATGGGGTGCCAGCATAATTCTGCCCCGTGCTGTGTTCCCCTGTGACAGGGTAGCCCTGAGTTTCAGTACAAAAATCCCACAATCATTTCATTCTCCCTGCCCTGGACACTCAAATTCTCTCTCCACTCGTTGTAGTGCTATGGCACTGCCTGGGGTGTGGGGGAAGTTTGGCACAGGCAGTGCAAGACTGTCTTTTCTGCCGTCTTCAGTGTCTTTTTCCTTAATATACTGTTAAACCCAGGTACAGTGATTATTCACCTGGTTTTTGGTTCTTCTGAAGGTGTGTCCTTGCTTGGATAGTTGCTGAATTTGGTATTCATGTGGAGGGACAATTGATAGAGGATTCTATTTGGCCATCTTGCTCTACCCCCTTCTCTTATATACATTTTTAACAAGTAACCTAGAATTGCATTGAACCACTTAAAAATTAGTTGACTAAAACTTATTTATTATTAAACATACGTTCTTCAATTTAATGCTTGTGAGATGAACTCATATTAATATGTGATTCTAGTTCATTCATTTTCAATGTGCATAGTATTCGGTTTGGAGAATATACTACAATTTATATATCCATTCCATTATTAACAAATATGTTGACTGTTTACTTTTTTAAAATGTTTAAATTTTTTTGGCTGTTATGAAGAATGCTCTTTCCAACCATCTTTAACATGTATTCTTGGGAGCACACAAAATAGAGACACCATTAAACAAAGTTTTAAAACAATAGTACATTGTTAATAGTGCATATATATAGTAAAATTACAAATAAATATAATGGAAGGAAAACCACCAAAGTCAGGATAGTAGTTATCTTGAGTAGGAAAGAAGGATTCATAGGTATTTTAAGTACATTTGCCATATTTTATTTCTGAAGTAGGATGTGGATATGTGTGTCTGTGTGTGCTCCTATTCTCTACAGTTTTCATGTTCCCAAATGTTCCATCAAATTCCTAAAAGTTGATTCTTTTAGGCAAAAATATGAAATTAAAAATAATCTAAAGTAAAAAGTATTTTCCCATTAGAGATTTTGTAAAAATGACTTAGGAAACTGTCATTTTGTTGGTTCGTTTGTTAAAGCCATTGGTTGTATGTCACCATTTGTGGCAAGTAGCTTCTATAACACACCCCCAATGATGACCTTTTTCTGGTATTCATGTCTTTGTGTATACTTTTCCCTTTGAGTGCGGACTGGACTTGATTCACTTCTAACAAACAGAATACAGTAAAAGTAGTCAGATTTCATCTCAAAGTTTATGTTACAAAGATATCATGCCTTTCTTCTTGGTGCTCACTTTGCTGGTTACCACAATGAGAGCTGCCATGTGGCAAGGATCTCATGTCTCTGGGGAACAGTCAGTGAGGATGTGAAGCCTGGCTATAATCAGGCTTGGAAATGAATCTCTCCCCAGTCAAGCTCTGAGCTGACTGCAGTCCTGGCTGACAAGCTGATGACAGCCTAAGTGAGACCCTGAGCACAAGATGTAGCTAAGCCATGATGGAATTCCTGACACACGTAAACTGTGAGATAATAAATCTTTGCTATTTTAAGGCATGAAGGTTTGGGGTAATTTATTACGCAGTAATGAATAACTAAGATTCTTTTCTTAGGAAAATAATTAAAATGGACTATGAAATGTAAAAATATTTCTAGAAGTAAAATTAAAAATAATAAAGACAAAATATTCTTGATATATTAAAAAAGATGATTAGAGGAGACTCATTTCCGGCACGACAGAACAAGCAGATAAAAAATCCTCAAATATTTTCCCCTAAAGGCAACGAATACTCCAGTAATCTGGAAATCGACCTCAGACATACAACAAACTGTTTTGTGCATATTTATTCACAAAAATTACTGAACTTCATGTAAGAGCAGCACAAATCTGCTGTGTTTATGCTTGTGGCTAAGTCTCTACCCCAACGAGGCTCTGTCTGCATAGTAATCTAAGCAGGCCTTAGGAACAAGAAGCTTTGCTGTTGCTATCGGAGACAGCACACCTAATTGGAAGTGTTTTCAGCTAAAGACAAGCAAACAAGAGGGCCACTAGCTTCACAGCTCTGGTATCCTGAGTTTGCAGCCATGATGCCTCACTCTATCCTCCTGTGGCACACTTTCTCCCTCTGTCTCTCTCTCTCTCTCGCATACACACACTCACACACATTGACACATACTCAAAAAAACACACTGAAGTTTATCAATAATTAATTACCAGTGCTGCCACTACAATTCCTCATGATACAGGGACAGTTTGCAACTATCATGTTGCTGCTTTGTGAAAAGGTTCCTCCCAGAGTGACCTGACCGGGAAGTACAGGGGATTACTGCCCCAGAGCCATTGGAATGCCGTTGGTTTAACCACTTCTCTTCAAGACACACTAGAATCACAAGATGAAGGTGAAAAATATTATTTCTGGCAACCACAGCTGCTGATATTGAATCATCTGTCGTTTCTATCCTTCCTAATATAACATGGAGATATTCTGAATCCATTCGCTTTTCCTCCTCCCTATCACCTCTTCAACAAAAATGCTGTCATTGATTTGGAGGTTCAACGGGGATTGAAAACGTGCCTGTGCCATCAGGCAAACAAGCAGCATTTAATTTCAATCCCAGAATCGTTTCCTAAATCATAAAAACAGATACTGAGTTTCAATTTATATTTAAATCATTAATCACAACCTCAGATGTGTGATTTTTGAATGGTATAGAGTTAAAGATGCATTTAATCACTCTGTCAGGTAGGAGATGGACTTAATGTGTCTAAAATCATTTTTTGTGGTCTCTCTCACTGATATGGTGATAATTAACACCTAAAAAGCACCTCTGTGTAGCAATAAAAAGAAATAATGAGGCTGTGTTCCAACACCCTGGTGAAATGTCACTCTTTCGATTACTTCTCCACAATGTGTCTGCCAAGTCCCACAGTTTCTCTCATTCATCTGTCACGTTAGCTGTAGGGTACTGGTAACATCTTACAGAAGCACTCAGGTTTCTGGCTTTCACATTTGCTAAACAAACTGCCCATGATAAATGCAAATCAGTTTGATCCCTCACTACACTCAAAATGAGGGGAGAGTTAATCCTGTGCAAATTGAAACATGCAGGATCTTCCTTTTGTTTCTCTGTAGTGCCTGGGAATGGCCACTTTGCTGATCTAGGAGTTGGAACCTAATGACTGTTTGCAACAGTTCTGTGGTAAAATAGCATGAAAATGTAACTAGTCTCACTGACAGCAATATACACAGCCTCCCAGGACAGCAAGCCAGATTAAAGTCAATTACATGGGTGGAAGGACCTGCTTGTCCTTTGGGTTGAAATATTAGAAAGTCAGGGCATGTTGTACTTATTAAGGCATCTGCTTTCAAGGCCTGCATCCTTTGGAACTTTTCGCATACTCCCAAGTGGAAATATATAAACATCAGCAAATTCAGTAAGTTGCTTCACAGAGTTACTTGAATATAAGGTGAAAATTCCAAGAAATGACATAATCCTTAAAATATTATCGGTGGCTATGTAAAAACAAAAGAAAACAAAATCACCAATCACAAATGTGCACCTCTATAAGCCTGCCATATCTCCATGACATTTTGTAACATTTAGTCTCATAAGGCTCAGAATATCATGATTGCATATAAACTAGTATTTTTCTTTCCTTCCCCCCTTTAATGAAATGAGTTTTAATCAACAGAAATATTTCCAGCAAAAGAAAAAAAAGTGGCTCAGTATGGAACTATCTAAGTCAATTTTCTTTCCACATCCACAGTTGAATAAGCTCTGATTGGCTGAGGTAACACAGTGGAAAATTCAATGTTGGAGACTTGTATATGTGCTGGCGTCTTCAATCTTATTATACTACCTTACTAGAAACAATACAGTTAGGGGTTAGTTAGTGCATTTTTTTCTCATATGAGCTCAGTTTTTCAGGATGCACTCAACTCACTCAGCTGTTTGAAAATTCATCAGGTTGAGACTTGCCCTACAAGCTATTATACCAGATTTAGGGAAGGGGAATAATTTACCAACTGAAATGTTAAAATTTGTTTTTAAAGTTTAAAAAATATTTATAGCATCTAAATTTAGCTACTGTAACATAAACATATATATATATATACACACACACACATATACATGTACATATCTGTGTATTTCCCCCCGTTAGGATTAGAATTTTATATGTATTAGCACTTCAGAAATTTGAAAACAATATGAAGACCCTACAAACCTACCATAATGTTCTTACTTACACTTTTTAT
The DNA here is from genome assembly GCA_963575035.1 of Avahi laniger. Lineage (NCBI taxonomy): Eukaryota > Metazoa > Chordata > Mammalia > Primates > Indriidae > Avahi > Avahi laniger. The sequence goes on along the minus strand of CAUYSK010043860.1, from coordinate 3,724 downwards.
ATGTCTGTATTCTTAACAGACCCAATAAAATAAATTGGTATCATTCATATCATTTCAAGAATGCAAAAATTTTCTTCCTAAAACATTAGCTTTTAAATATATATTCATATATACATATGTATGAAAATGCTATAAATGTTATTACCAATTCTTATAGTATCTATTTTTAGAAGAGGCTATCATAGGGCCATCTTTATATTTTCAGTAAGTTTCAGTTGTTACATCTGTAGCTTAACATCTTCATTTGATTAAGGTGTCTATTAATTACTTTTTTACCGAAAATTCTTTACTAGAAAATGACTCCATGTTCATGCAAAGAACAAGGTTACCAAAGTAAGAATATAAGTGCTTTCTAAATGTTTCCACTAATAACGAGTGGCTACTTGTCTTTCATCTGCTGGTTAACCTTTGCAATTAATGGACATATTGTGGTTAAATAGTAAACCTCCTGAAACACTGTAGTCAGAAGATGTTTAGCAATATCACACATGCACTTTAGCTTCCTTCTCAAAGTCAGATCAGAGTAAATGATCCCCCCTATAATGAGCACATAGCAAGGGAGTACCAAGACAGAAAACCTAGATGCTAATAAAGTGCAGAATACTATAGCTCATGTAAATGAGAGAAACCATCCCAGATAATGAGTAACTGACTGCTTGCACCTTACTGAGCATACTGGAGAAAATTACCACCTTAGTCATGAAGTTAACGAAGTCTCTGCATTTAAAATCTGAACTGCGTGTAAGTGTAAATGCAGACATTGAGAACTTTCTGCAATTAGCTGTTAATAATAAGGGCAAGGCAATGACAATCCCAGTGCAGATAAATATAAGATGGACTAAGAGAAATCTGTGACAGAGCAGAAGAGAAACAATTATTTTGCTAATTCCTTGAAAAGAGGTTTGGAAATTAATAATAGCAGATCTTCACAATATATTGTCTAGAGTTTGTTATACAAAGCTATGTTTAATTTAGTTATAACAAATTGTACAAAATTATTATTTCACAGGATGTGTTCAATCATTCTAAGTTAGCTGTTAGATGTCTGACCTAGAGAAGTCAACCAGGCAGTCTAATTGACTTCAGCATTGTTGTCTTCTAACCAGCCACCTGCAAAAACAGACTGATAGTCACTGCTGTAGACACTCCCCCAGACTCATCCCCAGTGCAGTCCTGTGGGTGCAAAGGCAGGTTATCAGTGCAGTTTTCATGTAAACCTTTCGTTAGGGCTATCTGAAGCCTATCATCATGTTGTTTAAAATCCAAAGTTCAGGAAATCTTTGGATTCTGAAGTTATTTGGTGAAATTCCTAACATACTTCAAGACTTAGCTCAAGTATTAACTTTCTTGGAAATCTTTCCCAGTCCTGACAGAGTAAGGTTTCAGTAATCTAATGTAATCTCATTTATCCCCTGTAATATAACTAGATAGTGGCAACAGCCATCATAGCAGGGTAGCAAGAGCAGGAACAACAGCTAACATAATTGGGCACTTAATGTAACATCTTATCATAGTACATTAACTCATTCAGTACTTGTAATCACACTGTACAGCAGGTCCCATACCACAAACAACTATTTTAATATCTGGAATCTTGACTGTTGTTCCACAGCTCGATAGAGTGAAATTGAGAATTGGACCCATGTGTCCTAGAGCCAGAGATCTTAACCATGTTACTACATAATACTTTCTCATTATTCTGAATTTTCTGCAGTGTCCTATGAGATTTTTAAGGATGTAGAATATGTCCTCCTGTTTGTCTTTGATCTCTCCGTGTATAAACTGAAAAGGGGAAGTTGTGGTTCTCATGGTACCTACACCATAGGAGAATGTATTAAATGAAAACAATGCCTGTGAAGGGCTTTACACACTGGTTCTCCCACTTAAGAAGACAAACAGCTACTAGCAAGTGTCTGAGTAGTCAATGAATGATAGAGCGATGTTTCTGGTCCTCACTTGGCTGCATAAAAACAGACTAATGTAGTTTGGATTCACAGCATACCTAGAGTTCTGAGAATGATAAAACTACACTACATTCTTTGGGTGCTTTTTGGTGGCTTCTTCAGACAGCTGCTGAAAATGGCATGTACCACTTGTCATTTATTATAAAAGTACTTTAAATGTACTTTTATAGGAAACAACAGTAAGAAGACAGGTTTCTTAATAGTGACCTTCAATTAATTTAGAGTATATTTATCAAATGGTCATCATAATTAGACTCACCTGGATGCAAGAGTTGGCTCTTTAGCCACTAAGACAAAAGGCAGAATAAATTTTCTGAAGTCTTTTCAGGAAAAGTAACTCAAATATCTCTTGCCTAGCACACTGTATCTCAAAGGGCTGTAGAGAAATTTTTCCAGATATTCTCATATTTCTATTAACATTTTACTATATATTGTGTCCTAAATAACAAAACTATAATCTGATAAAAGAGCTGAAATTTAACTTTAAGAGATGTTCAAGACACAGTAACAATGCTTTTAAATATTTTGTGATACAAAACTGATTTAATCAAATAAAAATAGATTCAGAAGGTTCAGGCTCGAGTTCATGCAGAAGAATGTGGGTCACTAGTTTTCCATTTTTCTTCAACTAAATCACTGAAACTAATGGCTTTTTCAAAAAGTATTTTCAAAGCAGCTTCATTTTATATGTGTATATTGTATACATAAATTTAATCATCAGTAGGCTTTTGATGATGAATTTCACTTGACTTACCCAGTTAAGATTTGTATTTTTTCTTTTTATAGTATCCAGGCTTGAAAGTTGTTGGGCCTTTTAAAAACACTTATCTTGTTATTATCCCTTTGCATAAGAGGGAATAGTAAAAGGTTCTCATTCACCTAGGTTAACTAGACCCTTGGGCCCTCTCTAGGAAGCACAGTTTTAAGATAAGCACTTCGGTCTGAAAAAGTAAAGCAATCAGTTAATAATAAACCAGAAACCCACAACAAAACTATAGCATTATACTGAAGATTCAGACAAAGGGATGACACACAGATAATGGTTTTAAGTTATCCTAGAATTGCAATTAGGACAGTAGTCGGCACATTTCCCCCCCACCACACATACAGCTTTTCAAGGTTATTACTATTATTCCAGCTTTTAACAAAAGTAAATGAATATAAAGACATTTCAAGACTTTTCCAGAGCCATATAGCTATTAAACTGAGAGACAAGACCATATGCATAGCTTGTGTTTTCTATTACAACATATCACTTTATTACTTATTTTATATATTCTGGAATGATTGTGATATCAATGTTTGATATAAAACACAGGCTCTCACTTCTTCTCTACTGTGCATTAAAGTACAATCCTTGCATTTCAGCATAAACTTCAGTGTATTGTTTAAATAATACTAGCACATACTTTATTTAAAACCAGTAGGGTAGGCCAGGCACGGTGGCTCACGCCTGAATCCTAGCACTCTGGGAGGCCGAGGCGGGTAGATTTTTGAGCTCAGGAGTTCGAGACCAGCCTGAGCAAGAGCAAGACTCTGTCTCTACTAAAAATATAAAGAAATTATCTGGACAACTAAAAATATATGTATACAAAAAATTAGCTGGGCATGGTGGTGCATGTCTGTAGTCCCAGGTACTCGGGAGTCTGAGGCAGGAGGATCGCTTGAGCCTAGGAGTTTGAGGTTGCTGTGAGCTAGGCTGATGCCATGGCACTCTAGCCTGGGCAACAGAGTGAGACTCTGTCTCAAAAAAAAAAAAA